>WTSP01009669.1:0-11592 GCA_025331215.1 Actenoides lindsayi | reverse complement strand
GGGGCGGGTGTGCCGGCCCCAGCCCCTGCCGGCCCCGGCCCCGGCGCCGGCCCCGGCCCCGGCCCCGGCCCCGGCCGGCACCGCATCCCCATTCGGAACAACTGGCTGCTCGCCTTGGCAGCCTGTGGGGACTTCCCGCCGCTGCTTGAGCCGTCACTTTACCGGAGACGTGCCTCGTGAAGCGTGCGGGCCTCACGGCAGAGCAGGCACAACGGGCGCCCGCGTCAGCGCAGCCCTTCGGTACCTCTCTGAAATGTCACCTGGGGTACCAATGGCTGATTTCCGCAGGAGCTCCGCCTCTTGCAGGTGCCGGTGGCCCGCAGCTGCTGACGGGGCTGGCCGGCGAGGGGAAGGGGTTCCGCAGCTGCTCACGGGGCCGCCGGCGCCGAGCGGGAGCCCCCGGGAGGGAATTTCAGGGTGACCCCCGGGTGCAGCGTGCTGGTGGGTCCTCACAGACCTGTTCAGGAGAGCAGGCTGTCCCGTTTCTGCTGAGGTTTCCATGTTGAAAAATCTTCATGGTCGGCAGTGAACAGCAGAGCTTTTATCGCCTTTGTTGTCAGAGAGACAAAATATTACGCAGCCCTGCTTGGGAAGCCCATAATCCCAGAGGCGAAAGGCAGCATAGCTCTTGGAAGCTGTGTGCACTACAAAAAAGACCTTTTGGAATGAAATTGCCAAGGAAAGGCTCAGAGGGGAAATGGAAAGCACATATTGAATGTGCAAAGTCATAGCCAGGTATTTGCACCTATCCCTTCCTTTTACACTCCAATCCCCAACTAATTGAAGCTAAAGAATACTGCCACAGAATAGCCCAGTAAGTTGATGTATTCTTTATTAAAGAAAACCCAAACAAACTAACCAAAACCAAACCAAAACAAAAAACCCCACAAAAACCAAAACCCACACCATTAATTATCTTTCCCAAGATCCACTGCAGTTTGTATCTTTAAAGTGTTCTTAGAACACTGAAACACATTAAAGAGTCCAAGACACAGAAATTCGGATCCAGATTTAGTTCTCTACTGTTAGAGAGTTCAAAAGTGTTCATGTCCAACCCCCTCGCACAATATCTTCAAATAATGAATGAAGCAAAGGACTTGAGCCAAGCAGTCCCATTTCCTTTGGCTAGGAAAAAAATTGAAAGATCATTTAATATTAAAACGCACTAATTCAGAATTAAATCAAAGGAAACAGATATGATCTACAGGACCTGTGGAATAAGCTTAGCTTGATTTGTCTAGTGAAACCAACATGGTGGAGGTCTGCACTATAAATATAACAAGGTAGATAAACACTGTCAGAGAGAGGGACTTCTTAGCTAAAGGATAAAGTTGACAGAAGAAAGAATGTTTCCTGGCTGTCCTGTTCTTCTGTGCACAACTCTAACTGATGAAGTAAGATCCTGGAGTGTCCTCAAAAGGGTACTGCAAGTTGTGGAACTGAAAGTCAGAGAAATTCTGTTTGTCTGCAGTGTAAGTGTTGCTCTAGCAATCCTCTGGAGACTCTCCTGTGCCCAGGATGTCATTACTGAAATGAACCATGGTGCATTTGGGAAAGAATGGGCTGTATTCAATGCAGTACCACTCATGCACAAGGGGAACACTGGTTCATTTGCTAGAAAGCAGTTGCTCTGAGGTCAGCCAGAGTAGATGCGTTCCAACTAGTTGCCTGGATATGGTCTACTTGGTCTTTGCTGTTCCTCATGCATATAAGCATACAACAAAGATCCTTATTACCACTATCTTTATCTGCAGTTCAAACAACTGTATAGGTTAATAATTGAATCTATATAGAAATGAATGAATTTGTAAGCCTTTCAGCTGGCGCCTTGAGCTAACAGTTTAATCTCACTAATGGAATAACAGTGGTGTCAGAAGGTTAGAAAAGTAGCTCTGTACCCCAGAATTTCCACAGATTCCACGTGAGCGTTGCACCCTGCCTACCTGAGAAAGGCTGCTTTGCTTCACTCGACTTTTTAATTTAAAATCCCAGCAGTGTGCTAACTGGTCATGGATGCTGCAGAAATTCTGCAACTGTGTTTGCCCCAGCTGTCTGTCAGCAACCTCCTGATGTTATGTGACAGCAGTGTCCAGCTCAGGAAGACTTTGCAGGCCCTTCCCAGATAACACAGTGGAGCGCAGCTCACATGGCAGTATGAAATATCCCCTCTATGAAAAGAAGCACAACAAGGCTATTGCTGTGCAGCTACCCATCTATCAGAACAAGAGATTCATTTATTCTTCTAAAAATTTGTAATAACATTAGAAACATATTTCAGGCAGGATGCTGCTTATTGGACCCAGACCAGTAAGGGTATAGGAAAGCTGCCATGTAAGCTCTGAGCCTGAATTTCTGCTGATGTAAACAAGGACTACTTTGCTGAAAGAAAGGAGATACAGTGCAATGAAACCAGCAACCTGAACTGGTACAACTCAGACTGGTAAGCCTAGGTGTCAACATCTGTTATGTCTGATTTTGCCATCTCCTGTGTGTGCATGGAAGCATGGTCTCGAGGAGATTGTTTTTATGACAGCAACAAGAACTCTGTCACCAGATTTGGGGTCCAGAACTTTCTGGCTGTTTCTCTAGGACAGCTGCAAGGCATCTCCAGCTATGAGACAATAGAAAGGATGGGACAATGCAAGGGAGTCCCAGACTATCCATACTGTGGTCAAGAGAGGGCAAGCCTTCTGTGAGTCCCTGGTACATGACCACACTTGAACCTGCCCCCAGGTAGAAAGTACCCTGGTATGATGGTAGCCAGAGTCAGGATGCAGCTGCTTGGGCTACCCTTGAGGCATGTCCATTTTGTGCCATCTTTTATCATTAAACAGGGCTTTGGTGAGTAAAGGATGGAGCTTTGGTACAGACTGTGCACCTGCTGGGGCATGGCCAGTACTCATGGCTTGTGTAAAAGGAAGTATGACTGCACATGGAAAGGTTTCTGTGTTGTCTCTGCAGCTCATTTGGATGTCAGTAGTTTTCCATTGTTTGGGATATCATCTGAACATAGTAAAAGCCCTAATAACTGGCAGTGAGCCATCTGCTCTGTCTCGAGGAGGGCTGAACACAGCAGAAAGATACATTCTAAAGCCCCATTCCTGCTTGGACAGAGGAGCATCCTGCCGTTTGTGCCATAGTGACAAGAGGTCATTGTGCAATGTCTGCTCTAGTGTCTGGACACCAAGTGACAGCCGTGAACAAGCTGCTTTGCACAACAAAGAAAATCCTGTGACAACCATTTTAGAAGCCTGGAGCAAAACCGAGACTAGAAATATAATGATTTCAGTGTGTACAACAGATGGAGACTTTAGAGCATGAAGCCACTAATCTATGGATTACAGACTCTCTAATTATAGACTGACACTTACCATTTCTGAGGGGCACTACCAGCTGAGGGAGGGATCTTGCAGATCAGTGCTCAACAATTGAACGCCATGTTAGAGCTAACTAGGGAACAGACAGAGACTGGAAAATATAACTGTACCAAACTCTTGCTCATTTGTGTCTTGGAATGCTGCATGGAGTTCTGGTCTGCTGCAGATCTTGAAAAGAGGATAGCAGTGCTGGAAAAGGTCCATAACAATCTGGCATGTGTACTGAAAGATGTGGACCACAGCTGCACGCAAGCAGGCTCCTCAGCAAGAGGCACTCCCTTGAGGACAGACCGTCAGTCACAGTCACACATTTCTAAGCATAAACGGAGGGAGCCTGTAAGAACCAATTACAAAGTCAAATCTTCAGCACCTCCAAACACAAACCTCAACATTAGGCATGATACTAATCCCAAGATGGTCCTATAGTATTGACTCCAGGCCTCGGAGCAGGTGAAAACTTGTTATACCGGCTAACTTTCTGCTTAATTTTGTCCCAGTCAGTCGTACAACATACACCAAGATCTACAGAGCCAACAAAACTGGGCCCTTATAATAACTCCAGCACTGCATTTAATAGGTATCTTTGAACACTGGGACATAAAATCTAAAGCAATCAGCAACCAAGCAGGTGACCCGTTGTCAATGGCATGGGCCAAACAAGGGTCATCTATAAACTGAGGTCATTGAGTCTTTTATTCCAGATTGCTAACACTCAGAACAATCCTAATCCAAGCTGTCAGCCTGTTCCTGTGACATTTGTTATTTCCAGTTTTAGCTACTTGATAATGACTGGGAAAGAAAACAGCTTCAACATAGATGAAACTAAGGCCTACCTAGAGCCAGCAGTGATTTAAGTCCAGAGTCCTAACCAAGATAGAGTCACCCACCCACCTTCCCATCATACCCAAATTAATGAAAATTCATTTTTTACTTCTGGTCTTCTCCTGTACCAATCTAGCTAGTAAAATGCAGAAATTAACTGAGCTCCATGGCCATTGCTAAGCTGAACATCAGCCACAGCCTGGAGCCCCATGCTGTGCATTGCCTGAATTCCTCAGCTGCCTCAGACACAGGAAAAACACCCAGGTTTGAGCCGCAAGAGCCTAGGAAGAGCAGGAAATTCAAGCTCTTCAGCTTTATACTCCAGTATACCATCTATACTCATGCCCTGGGGACATCTCTTGCTCACAAAAGTAAATGTAAGGCAATTGCAGAGTTTAATAACAAAAACCTGGGATCTGGCAAGGCACAGTCGTCAAGTAAGTTTTCAGTACCTCCAGTCAAAAATGCTGACTTTAACAATAAGCCTGATGCAATTGCCTGTGAGAGCTCTAGACTCCAATGCAGATTGCATCCTGACTGGTAGTACGTGGAGTAACCATCTGGCAATTGTGAGGATGTGCCATATTCTCCCCTCACTATACAGGTGGCAAAGTGATTTATAAATATGAGTTCAACTGATAAATACCACTATGTTTCCTATGGTTGAGTTTTCCACAGGTGACTGCCTGTCTTTGTTATTCAATAGCTCCATCAGCATCTTCACCAAATAAGCCTGACTTGGAGCTTACTCATGAAATATTTATGGAAAACTGAAATTGGACCTGCACAGTAATTAGCAGTTTTATCATGTAGATCATACATATTTTTTATCTAGACAGTAACATGTATAGGAAGCCAAAAGAAAGTTCAAATTCCAAACTCTGTATATGCCTGTTATACTTTACAGTTCACAGATTAAAATTCACATAGGTATCAACACTAAAAATACTTCAGGTGAAAGTCTTACGCCATTCAGGCTTGTAATTCACTTTATATTAATACACATTCTTCTTGATATTTGAGAAAAGCACACAAAAAAGAACATTGTATATTAAAAGCTAGTAATAATGAATTAGGATAAGTATTTAAATATTAAAATAAATACAGCATTTTTCTGACTGTATGAAATGGGATTTCGAGGTCCAGTAACTAGTCTCCTGAAGTGAAAGCCGTAAATCATGAGATTGGGATCTCTATGAGTAAAGTATTCAAGGTGCGTGTGCCACTGAATCAATGGGTGAAGATTATTGCGTCCTGTAGCTACTGAAAAGAATCTTGGCAAGCTGGGTTAAAAGCTGAGACTCAATAAGTGAATCTCACTCTGCTCATAAGACAGTGTTTGTTCTGCGGATAAAATGCTCCCAGAGATCTCATGCCAAGCCTAAACTAAAAATCTCACAAATATGCACATTTATTAGATTCTGATCCTCAGAGGACTCAGGGAGAATGAGTACTTATAAAACAAGGTGTCTTGCAGAAAGAATCTGAATATTGTAAAAAAATTGCATAGCTTCATCTGCTTTCCTTTAGACTCCTAGAGCAGAGTTGCTGAGCTATTGCATTCCTGCTTGATGTCCTCGTGAAATCACATTATTAAGTCCAGAGCCACAGCTGACTGTTCCCTGCTCCCTAGTTATCATTTCACCATCGCTACAGCAACGGCCACAAACAATCTTGCAAACCTCACAAGAAGGAGCTTTTTATTATCTGGTGATTAACCTCTCCCTGGGCTTGTTTGAAGCTGAACTTAGCCGAAAGCCAGCTGAGTACTTCATTGTTGTGGGTTTTCAGCAAGAGTGCAGACTAAGTCACCAAGAAGTCTGTTTTGGTCGTGCTTAAACCTGTGGGAATGTCTTAGATGAGCGAGTGGTGTTGCTCTCAATTTACAGAGCTGTGACAGAGTTAACAGCCCAACCTAAGAGTTCAGAGACAGTGGGTACAAAACTGATGGGGAAGTATTCCTGCCTGAGCCCTGTCCTGATGTGTTGCAAACCCCTGAAGTCAGCGGGTGAAAGCCTGGATGGGAAGTGTCCATGTCTATTATTTTAGTATTTGAGTGCAAAAAATGTGTCAGGAAAGCTGTGATTTTACAAATTTAGACTAATAATGAAACAAAAATACACTCATCTCCTGTACTCATGTTAAAATACAACCACAAGACCCAAAGAAATCTTGAGCTACTCTCATAAAAATCAGACCAAAACCTTTTTGATGAAAATTATAGCAGAAACACAAAGATTTACTGCCAAAACTGTGAAAGGCTAAACTTGCCTGTGCTTTGCTTTAGCAATTGTAAACTGACTGAAGTGCTAGAAATCTGACATTAGTTTGGAAACTGGAAGAAAGTCACTAAAAATTGGTCTGGAATTGGTTTCCTAACAATTGTCTAAATATATAGCTCAATTCATATCATAAATAAATGTGACATCGTGAGTAGTAAAAGCAGTTAAAGAAAACCCCTCTCCATTCAGAAGAAACAAAACCATCAGTTAAAATTATCAGTCTCACCAGTGAATAGGACAGACCACGTCTCTGCCAGTGATCCATGGACCTCTGCCTGCTCTCTGCTTTGGGACCTCTATGGGCATCAGCTGTGTCTGCTGAGTGGACGCCACTGGGATCAGCCAGCAACAGAGGGAGTGAGTTCATGGCCACGGTGGACACCAGTTTCCTTCCAGCAGTCAGCCACACAGTGATGATCTAACTGCTCTAGAATGCCTTTTGACTGCGAATGTGCAGCCTGGTATCCACCCTCAGCAGACATCTGCTGCAGTGAAACTTGCCTGCACAGGGAATGTGCAACCTTTTGCACAAACTGTTGTTCTGAAATGCTTCAGCTCAGTATCCAGCAGCTACACCCAAAACTGGCTAAGGCCGCCTGTCAGTACTTCTTGGAGGGGACGATGCTTCTCTCCATTGTTAAAGACACAGCAGAAACTCTTGGTGTGCTTTCTTGCTGTGGTCTTGATTCAGGCTCTACTGAAACCATGCACACAGGTTGTAGTATCTCCTTGGCTGAGCTACATGTCTGCACATTAGCAGCTGCTGACTCCTAGATGCTTTAAAGGCTCAGATCTTCAGCAGACTATTTCCTTTATGGGCAAATTGTAACATAAATGCAGTAAGGATCATATAATAGTGGCTCATTAATTTTCATTTCTTTATAATAGCCCTAATTAGGTTATGTGAATTCAGAGATTTGAATGGAAACACTTATGGAACTGGAAGTCTTTTGTTTGTACATTCTTTGTATGTTTTCAACCATCCCAGAAGTTCAATAATGTTAACCTGTCACAAAACATGCTTTACAAAGCAAGATTATTATTCTGTTTTGCATGGTCCAGGGGAAGCATAATGAGCTTCACTTCCTGGAGACAGATAAAGGAGGTCTGAAAGCACTGCCTTTTGCCCTCAGTGGGGAATTTACTGCCCTTCCAGAAACTTCGCTGAAAAAAGACAACAATTTTCAACAGCAGTTTCCAAGCAAGGGATCCAAATTCCTGTCCAGGCATGAGGAGAGTACAACTGGATGGTTTTTATGATTAATGGAGAGTGTACACTGAAAAATTGGGCTGGCAAATGGTAGCTTTTGGTTCCAGGAGGCCTAATATGACTTCTTTGTCAATAACTTTGCTGTTTGAATGATTCAGCTGGAAATTTAAATTCCTCTTCGAACATTTAAAAGGTAACACTTAGTAAGTGGGCAGCCTCATGGAGAAAAATCTTGTGAAAGTTGTACCACATATTGTGGCTACTCAGAAGACTGGGCATTCATCATCTAGACCCCACAATTCCCTTTCACGGGTACTACTGGGAAGCCCAGCTGGTAGTCTGGCAGCAAATGATGAGAACAACAAAGGAAACCAACACAGGTCTGCTAGCACTGAATATGAAAACACCCACCCCAGACAGGGTGATTAAGTCCCATCTTGTTAACTAATCCTTTTGCAGAAAGGGATTTGCCTAAAGACCAGTTCCAAGAAGGCTGCACCACTCCCCCCATTCATAACTAGTGCAGTTTACCCTGCAGCATGACTGATTTCCATTCCTGAGTGCTGCTTAATAAAAACATTTCTTACTCAACTAGGAATACACAGTCTAGTCAGACATAAATTAGAAGCTTGCCACTACAAAAAGTGGTTTCCCATAAAGCAAATGCCGTTCCCTAAATCAGAATATTTGCTTATTTCTTTTCTTTCAAGATATGACCAGCAGTGCCCATCTGGCAGACTCAGCTCAAACCCCTGACCCACAGGGACAGTCACTCGTGTTCTGGGGTCAAGATGTAAACACACTCCTTGAGCTGAGGAGACACTCTATGGTGCTGATGTGTTGGTTCTGGTAGGTCCAGCAGCAGCACTCAGTTCAAATACCAGCCACATCCATCCTCCTGGGGCTCAGGCTGGGAAGACCACCTCTCTGTGGTATGTCCTTCCCGATCTGTATCACGCATCTACTTTGCACAGACAAGCAAGATCTGATTTGCCAGCGGAATCTGAAGAAGCATCACTTGTGACTGTTTGCCTCAAAAGTATTTTTGTCAACAAGCATGTAAACATGTGAGTTAAAGAAAAGAAAATGTTCTTAATTACAGGGGACAGGCATTTTGTCATTGTGTAATTAAAAGCTTCAAATCTGATCTGAGACATACATATGCAGAAATACAAATAATACATTTTGCTGGTCTCAAAAGCAAGGCTCTTGAAGTGAACTCACACTGAGCTTCAGCTTCAGTTTTCATGGTATTCTTGAACTACAGGCCTTACAATACCCAATAAAAAGAATCTTAAACATGAATGGTAATTTGAGAAATAAAATAAAGAATTGTCTTTTATACAGTCAATAATTTCCATTAAAGGGCAGATTTTAAAGCCTTCACTTCTTAGAAGAGCCCCTGTACTCCTTTACTGGTGCAGATAACTTCAGTGCAACTGTTTATGCAGCAAGGCACTAGGGAAGATAAACATTAGAATCAGGACTTGAATAAATATTGCTATTAAAGTACAATGCTGAAACTTTGCACATTTGCAGAACCAGACAAAGGCCAGGCCCCGTTCCAAGGAATTTTAATTCCCCATGAAGCTACACAACCATATGGAGAGGTCCCAACCAAAACAAGGGTTGACTCTAACTTCACCGTGGTCAGTGCACAAAGCCATGGGACAATCTGTGGCTCAGGAGCTCACTTTTCATCCCGGGAAAGGCTCAATTCCTTAAGCGCTATTACTTCACAACTAGAAGGCAGGGCCTCTGCTCACTGTCTGAAGTACTGTGGCAGCCAGCGCTGACATCAGCAGATGTGCAAATTTTCCCCCTTGCTAGAGGCAGGTGCTGTCTGATACGGTTTTCAGCTCCTGCTCAGCGGATGCAGCTTGCAGTGGGAGGAGAATAAATTAATTCAGGCTAAGGCAGTCCCTGACAAAGGTAAAGATCTAGTGGGCAGCCACTTTGTGTACATCAATTTGGTTGGTACTGGTGGTCTCACTGCTAAGCATCTGGTTGCAGAGGGAGAGCATTTGCCAGGAGATCAGTAGCAGAAGAAACTACAAAACAAACTCATTCTGGCTATTTGAAGAGATACTTCCTTCCTTAGCTGCCAGGTGCTACTTCTGCACCTAGAACATGACAGCAAGCATCACACTGGCAGCAGCACCAGGCTATTCTCCCAGCGCACATCCCTGCTGGGAGCAGTAGGGCTCTGGTGCAGGCACAAAGGCCATGGTGGTAAATTCTGTGAAGCCACAAAATCGGGGCAGCTGCATATTGCCATTCACGTAAGATTACAAAACCAACCAAATTTAAACTCTGCTGTTGCTTTACAGAAAGTAAGGGTAGACACTGAGCAGTGTTTCAGTCTGCTGTGTAACACAGCACTGTTAAAGTAACCCATCCAAATTTGCTGACACACTGTATTTAGTGCATCTTCTCCTAACCCTTTGGACCTGGATAATTAGTCAAGAATTCAAGGTTCTGTAGATTGTTCCACTTAGGTGCAGAAAAAAGGGACAGAGTTAATGACACTGGTAGAAATCCAGTTATAAAAGCAGGATACTTCTCAGAGTGCAAAAGGAAGGAAACGATCCCAAACCGTTTCCTCCCTCGTAACTTCAAGCCTTTGTCAGCCAGTGCCCACAGACTCCCTAATCACAGGATCATTGTTCTCCGTGATCGCCCGGGCTCCATGTGAAGTTTTCTGCTAGAACCACCAGTCCTCGGAGGACCGGCAGAGACAATGGCACTGCTTTGTTTCCACACACACCAAAAAAAAAAAAAGGTCGGAAAAAGTGTAACTGACGAATATGTAGTGTGAGAAATTACTCGACAGGATGTTGAGCCCAGGTACTATGTGCACTTGTTCTATGTAAATAAATGAGCACTTTGAAAAGGAATTTTAAGTCGAAACTCCACTTTCGGTGCTGTGTGATGGACTTCACAGGCTGCTACTCAGTTACATTGCCAATGGCGTATTTAAGACTCGGCCTCGGCTGTCCCTCTGTCTTTCAGACGTCCCACACTTTTGAAACGAAGTTGCAACGGAGCTCTCAGAACAACACCTTAAACTGGCCGATACACGGAGCTTGCTCGTGCAGCTGCGTCGGGTGGTGAAACGGACCTGCGAAGAGTTCAGCCTTTGCGCTGCTGACATTACTTGTGTCAAGCTGTAATGTACACCTGGCCAAAGTGCCTGTCCAGGGTCTGTGGCCCGAGCAGAGTGACTTAACGGCCTTGTGCCGGTGAACGAACGTCTGTTCGCAGGCAGCACCCGGTCATCTGCCAGCGCAGGAGCTCCTCAGGGTGCCAGGCCCGCTGCCCGCAGGGCCCGTGTGCTGCTCGCCGGCTGCGGGCAACGCCACCGGCAGCCTCGTGTCCCCGCCGAGTCTCCGCTCTCCGCTCCCGAGAGGCTGCAGACGCTTTCCGGGAACGTGGCGGGTGCCGTCTCAGCGCCGCAGACCCTCGGGAGCCAGCGGCGGCAGCGGGGCAGCACGGCGGCACCGGCACTGGCATTACCGTTCCGGGGGACGCGGGAGCAGCCGCCCTCGGGGGCTGGGCGGCCCGGGCGGGGACGAGGCTGCTCGCGTCCCTCCCGTCGCCGGGGGCCCACCCGGGACCGCCGTGTTCGTGGCTGTCCCAGCCGACGCGCTTCATCCTCTCCCGCCACCGCCGGGGGCTCGACAGGACCGGGCTCTGCCAGACCGGCAAGACCGGGAGGAGACGCGGGGCAGACGATGGTAACCGGCGGCACTGCCGCGGAGCGCCCGCCACCGTCCCGCAGCACGGCGACGCCGGTGGGAGGGGAGGGAAGCGGACCCGCCCCGCCGCGCCCGGCTCCCCCCGCCCCCGCCCCCGCCTCGCCGAGGAGCCCGCTCCAGCCCCGCCCCGTGCGGAACCTCCC
>WTSP01009668.1:0-53895 GCA_025331215.1 Actenoides lindsayi | reverse complement strand
TTGGAATGGTCTGCCCAGGGCAGTGGTGGAGTCGCCATCCCTGGAGGCATTTAAATGGCATGTGGACCTGGTGCTTACAGACATGGTTTAGTGGTGAGCTTGCAGTGTTGGCTTGAAGGCTGGACTAGATGATCTTGAAGGTCTCTTCCAACCAAAGACACTCTGTGATTTTGTGATTTCACTAGGTTGTGCTGTCACTAGGGGGGAAACATGTCTGTTCCCTGCATTTGTTTTGATGGGGATTTTTCTATTTCTGTTTTTTTTTTCTGTACGCATTTAATTGCAAACAGCACACACCTATTTTACAACCCTTTGTAAGAGAAATGCATGGAGGAATTAGAGGACTTTCAGTTTTATTTCAGTGTGAGCAAATAGCTAGAAAGTATCACTCATTTTTCCATATTAAGGTGAAATTTTGGGGTTTTTTTAGACTCTATTGGTGAAAAGGAAAGTGCAATAATAAAAATAAATCTAATCGGCCAAGAAAACAGAAATTTTCAGTACAGAAGTATGGCAGCTTAAGGTTGTCTCTTTCAAAAGAAGGGAAGAAGTTAGTCATATTTCCTAATAGTCATTTCAGGTAACTTTGGTGTTCCTTGATCGACAGCTAAAAGCTTTTATCTAATTTTTAGAAATGAGTTTACTAATAAAACAATACAAAAAATTTAGGTTATATAGGGAAAAATATGATCTGGCTTAATAAAGCATAAAAATGTGTTTCTGTTGAAGCAACACAGTGGATTTTTGTTGACACTAAATATTTGGTCACACAGGTGCCCCTGTTAGGAGTTTTAATACAAGATATTTTGAACATTTGTAACTGCTGCAAACATTTTGCATACAGTAACTGAAAGGACTACAGGAAATAAACATCAGAAAACATCCAGCTTTAAGAAAGCTTTTATGATAGCTTTAAGAAAGATTTATTATGTTTTGTGTTTAAAGAACAGTATGTAAGCAATAAAGGCACTTAACTGCTTGCCTTTCAAAATAAATTGGTGTTTCCCTCAGAGAGAACAATACCATAAAGGGTGTCAGTGCATGCCCTTTCCTCTCCTGAGATAACCATGAATTATTCAACACAGCTCTGTCCAGACCTAATAGCCACAGCTAATCTGCTTTCTGTGTTCCTTGTCCCCTACGCTACGCTCAGAAATAATTTTTCCCCTAAGACATCTCGCTTCCATAGCTGATTGAGAAACAGGCTTGTACTGAAGTTGCTGTTTTCATAGAAGAAATTATTTTGCAAAGTGTTCATGTTGAGGGTGCAGTTTTCCATGATTAATGGTAGATGGCTGCTGAAAAGGGGTGGTTCTGCTCCTGCCCTTTTGCCTTGCTTCTGGCAACCTTGACCACAGGACATGCAGGGGCGTGTGAGTAGGAAAGGGTGATAAAAGGAGTGAGATTGCCCCTCCAGTCAGCAGCCTGCCAAGACTGCCTTAGCAGCAGGGTCACTTTTCCCTGACCTGAAGCTTTCCTCTGAAGGTTTTGACCTAGTGGGTATGGGAAGGTTTGGATTTTTGCTGGGTTTCAAGTCACAGTGCTGTGCAGGGTGGTAGCCAGAGTAGTTCCTGCAGAAGAAGACCCTTTTGACATGCTGCTAATGTGTGTGGCAAGTGCATCGGATAAAACTTGTGCACAGAAGCATGAGTGTCTCCTCATGAGTAATATAAAGCTGTTGTATCAAACTTGGGGGAACACTGATGGTTAAATAAATAAACATGTTAATTTTCTAAAATTTTGTGATATATGTAGTAAGTTATAGAGAAAACAGACTGTGAAATAATTGTCCTCTAATTTTTCTTCTTAACTGAACTTGGCTGAGACTTTTAAATGTTTATAAATGAATTTTTAACACTTATTCATATCTTGCAGCATTTCTTGTCTTCTGCAATTAGCAATGGAGCATTAAGTAAGGTCTGTATGGGCATAAAGCCTATAGTAATAGGCTTTATAGTAATAGTAATACCTAATAAGGTACCAGGTGCATCTTACGTTTCACTGGTATCTTTGGAAATATTACTGAAACACTAATGTTTGAGCTGAGCACTTAAATATATTGTGAAACCTGAAATTAGTACAGAGGGGAGCAGCCAGCACTTGAATGTTCTTCTCGTTAGTATATTTATAATATTTTTATTTTAAGTATGCACTGAAGTTCTCTTTTCTTGTTGTTGTTATCACTGATTGCAGCGCTAAAGCAGTGCCTTCAGAGGAGGGGATTCTGTTGCTCCTGGGAAGTCCCAAATTAGAATTTTGATACATGGAGGTTCATGCTAAGCTGTGTATGTGAAGTGGCAGGATCCTGCATGCATGCAGTGCTTCCACATTTGCATCATTTGAAAAGAGTTAGGTTTATTTGTAAGTATGTTTAATACAGCCAAGCTAATCTAAAAAGGTGACATATTTTAAGATAAGAAAGGATAGAATTATTTTCTCTGCCCTATGCTTACAAAAGATAGCACTGAAATGCTGAGGCATCTGGAAAACTGTGATTATTGCTTACAATGTGGGCTTTAGACTTGCTGCTTAGCTTCATCCTTTCTTTTATTGTGAATGTTGGGTTCACCTGCTGGTTTGGTGGTATTATCTGAAGTCCAATCATTTCAGGGCAGGGAGAGCTATTCAAAAGGAAAGTAAAAATGCATATATAGTGCCAAGTAATTAGTAACTGTAATTAGGACCCTGGTCCTAAGATGTCTGTCATCTAAGTAGTAAAAGCATTAAGTAATCCTTCAAATACTTTGTTCTGTGTTTTTAATTAATTTTTTAACATATTTTTTAATCTTTCTAAATAAAAAAAGGTAATTATGTATGTATATCTTGGCTTATCAGAGGCATAAATTATATCTGTTACTAGAACCATCTTTCATGTTTGTGTTGGCTAATTTAGCTTTGAGTATTGCAGTACTAGAGTTTATGACATGGAGCATATTTTTCTCCATGATATTCTGCTGACTGAACATTGCAGGTGAAGTGTATCCCCAGAAGAGATGGTTTTGTTCAATGAGCAGCATAATTTTTCCTGTTTGTACAAATATTTCTTCAAAGCATTTCAGCTTTATTACTGATTAAACTATTGATCATAGAGTCATAGAATACCAGCTTGGAAGCGACCTCAAGGATCATCTAGTCCAACCTTTCAAGGTAAAAAACAAATTAAAAAAATTTTAAAAAAATATATAGTTTAAATGAGGTGGCCCAGCACCCTGTCAAGCTGAGTCTTAAAACTGTCCAGTGTAGTAGAATCCACCACTTCCCTTGGGAGATTATTCCAATGTCTAATTGTTCTCAAGGTGAAAAATATTCTTATGGAGTCCACTCAGAATCTCCCCAGGAGTAAATTGTACTCACTACCCCTTGTCTTTTCCATGTGACTCCTTGTAAAAAGGGACTCTCCATCTTCTTTTATGTACTTTTATGTCGTGTTACATGGTCATAAGGTCTCCCCTATGCCTTCTCTTCTCAAAGCTGAACAAACGCAGTTTTCTCAGTCTTTCTTCATATGGCGGTTCTTCAAGTCCTCTGATCATCCTTGTGGCCCTTCTCTGGACCCTTTCCAGCCTGTCCACATCTTTTTTGTATAGTGGGGGCCAAAACTGAATGCAGTACTAAAGGTGTGGTCTGACTAGTGCCGAGTAGAGTGGGATAATGACTTCTTTATATCTGCTGGTGATGCCCTTGTTAATGCAACCCAGTATCTTGTTGTCTTTCTTTGCCACTGCAGCCCACTGTTCACTCATGTTGAGCTGGTCATCCACCAAGACCCGCAGGTCCCTTTCCACAGGGCTGCTCTCCAGCAAGGTGGATTCCAGTCTGAGCTGCATTCCTGGGTTACATATTCCCAGATGCAAAACCTTATACTTCTCTCTGTTGAGCTTCACAAGGTTGCTGCTAGCCTACTCCTCCAGCCTGTCCAGGTCTTCCTGGAGGGTGGCTCTCCCTTCTGGAGTGTCAACTTCCCCACTCATTTTGGTGTCATCTGCAAATGTCATCAGGGTACTCTTGATCCCAACATTCAAATCACTTGCGAAAATACTAAACAGTGTTGGGCCCAATATTGATCTGTAGGGGACCCCATTTGTGACGATTGCCAGTTTGAGAAAGAACTATTTACTACCGCCTTCTGGGTACAGCCTCCCAGCAAGTTCCCCACCCACCACACAGTCCACTTGTCTAGGTCATAATGTGTCAGTTTCTCTATGAGGAGGCTCTGGGGGACCATGTGATAAGCCTTGGAGAAGTCCACATAGAAAATGTTCACTGCTCACCCTGCATCAACAGAGAAGCTTACTTTGTCCTAGAAGGCAATCAGGTTTTTCAAGCACAATTTGGCCCTGGTGTGTCCATGCTGGCTTTTACCAATCACATGATTCAGTTTACTTGTGATAGTCCCCAGGAGGATTTGCTTCATAACTTTCCCAGGGATTGAAGTGAAACTAATGGGTCTATAATTACCTCAGTCCTCCTTGGAAACCTTCTTGTATAGGGGGGTGACATTAGTCTTCTTCCAGTCTTCACACACATCTTCCACTACTTCTCAAAGAGTATGGAGAGCAACCTTGGAACATGAACCAGCTTTCTTAACAGCCTTGGGTGGATGGCATCCGGGCCAGTCGATTTGTATGGTTCAAGCTCTTGTAGTAATTGACACACCAACTCTTCCTTCACTGATGGCAGGTCTGTGCCTGCATTGATCTGGATTTTTGTTCCCATGGCCTGGGACTCAACAGCACTGGTAAAGATAGAGGTGAAGAAGTTGTTGAGGACCTCTGCCTTTTCCGTGTTGATGGTGACTAGTTTACCTCTCCTGTTTAATAATGGGCAAATATTCTCCTTCTGTTTCTGCTTGTTGTTAAGGTATCTGAAGAACCCTTTCTTGAAGTTTCTGACATCTCTGACCAATTTCAGGTCAAGCGGAGCTTTTGCTTTCCTAACTGCATCTCTGCACACCCTGACAATGCCCTCATACTTTTCAATGGGTAGTGTTCCACTTTTCCATCTCTGGTACGTTTCCCTTTTGGTTCTGAGCAGACACAGAAGCTCACAGCTAAGCCAAGGGGGTCTCTTGCTCTGCCTACTTCCGTTGCCTATAGAGGAGATGAACTGGTTTTGTGTATCTAGGAGAGTGTTCTTGAAAAACTCCCAGCACTCACTAGCTCCTTTATCCTCCATGGAAGCTTCCCATGGGATCCCTTCAAGATGAGCCCTGAGTGAGCTGGTTTACTCTTCTGAAGACTAAAACGTTTGTCTTGGAACTAACATTCAGTGTGCTCAGCAGTATCCCAAACTCCACAATATTGTGATCACTGCAGCCAAGGCTGTCACTAACCAAGATATTACAGAGCGTGGTTTTTTGGGTTAGTGAGCAGCAAGTCCAGCAGTGCCCCATTCTTGGTTGGCACATCTAAGATTTGTATGAGGAAGGAGTCCTCTAAGCATTCCAGGAGCTTGATGGATGACAGGTAAACTGCTGTGATATTCTTCCAGAAAATGTCTTGGTAGTTAAAGTCTCCCATAAGAACCAGGTTTTGTTGACCCAAAGCTTGCGTAATTGACCCAAGTATCTCTTCACTGGTCTCATTGTCTTGGTTTGGGTGTTACTAACAGATGCCTACTGTAAGGTCTCACTTGGAGCTGACCCCTCTGATTTTGATTTTGACCCAGAAGCATTTGACAGGGCTTCCACAATTACCATAGTTGACGTCTATCCTAATTCAAGGTTCTCCTTAATATATAGTGTAACTCCTCCTCCTCCTCTACACTTACTGTCTTTATGAAATAGCCTATTGCCATCTATCGTGATACCCCAGTCATGTGAGTTGACCCACCATGTTTGGGTTATTCCTATGATATCATAACTTTCTGACAGGGCATGCAGCTCCAGTTCTTCCTGTTTGCTTCCCAGACTGCATATGTTAGTATACGTACTCTTTAGGTGTCTGGTCTTTTGATTCTTATTTAGGGAGACAGCTGAGGCACATATTACATTACTCTGGTTGGCCTGATTTATTCCCCAGTGGGTTTTAGTGGTGATGGTGATGTGGGCATTGCCGTTTTGTATCCCTCCCCCCATATCTTTCAGTTTAAAGCCTGCCTCACCAAGTTGGCCAACCTGCTGCCGAAGATTCCCTTGCTTCTTTTAGATAGGTGGATTCCATCCCTTCCTACCAGGTTGTAGTCCTCATAGAAGGTACCATTACCATAAAAGCCAAAACCCTGTGGCAACATCAGCCACATAGCCAGAAGTTAGTCTGCATTATGTGTCTATTCTTGTCTGTCCCCAATCCTTAAACTGGTAATATGGAAGAAAAGATAACTTGAGCACCAGAATTCTTCACTTTCTCCCCCAGGGCGTTTCTGCATAAGTTTGGGCTTATGGTGTCATTCATGCCTGTATGAAATAGTAATAGTGGATAGTAGTCTGTGCTCATAACAAGTTGTGGCACCCTCTCAGCAGCATCTCGTATCTTAGCTCCAGGAAGGCAGCATACCTCTTATGACTCCCTGTCAAGTTGGCAGATGGGTACTTCTGTGCCCTTTAACAGGGAGTCTCCCACTACAAGCATGTGTTGTTTCTTTCTGTGATATCCACTGTGTGCTGTTGGTTCAGTTGCACCTTGTGGGTCTTGCTTGTGGGTGTCTACTGTTGTTTAAACTTCAAATCTGTTTTCAGTTGAGATGCTGGAGGGTGGAGACTATGGTGGAGATCTGCATTTGTGGGACACCAGAGTCCAGGGTGCTTCATCCTCAGTGGTGTCTGTTGATGGAACTTGGTTCTGAAGACACCTATCAATCTCTGCCTCTGCTTCTCTAATGCTGTGCTGCCTAGGTAACTCTGCCACCTGACGTAACAGGTCATCCACCTGGGCATACCTTGTGCAGGTACTTACCTTTTCCTCAGGAAAGGGCTTTGGGCAGTCACTCCAGTCTACTACCTCTACTGAAGTTTCCTGTTACCAGTCCTGTCTGGATGGATATCTCACTGGCGCCTTCTCTGAAGAAGCAGTGGCTTTGGTTCTGACACAAGTACCCACCATTTTGGTAGGGCCAAACTAGCTGCTGTCCCGGCTTCTCTTGCCTGTCAAGCTAGCAGAGCCTCTATTCCTTTGCTCTCCTGTGTGCCCTACTGGCTGCGTTCCAAAGAGAGAGATGACTGCTGCCTTGCTGCCTCGCTTGTCGCAGTCTGAAATTATTTAGTCACAGAGTGCAAAGTCAAAAGGTTAGATCTAGCCTGAAACAGATTTAACAGATGAAATATATCTGGTCTGCTGGATTCTCTACTCAACCGTCCTGGCTATTGCAGGTCATTCATTATTCTCAGACAGTTTCTTTTATGCAGGGCCCAATAACTTGGGCTTATTCCTGGAACAAATGTGTCTTCTGGAGAGGTATCTTCTTCTTGTGCCGTCCAGTGAAAAACACTGTCTGGAAAGAGTAGTGTAACCGCAGCTGAAATGTCTAATTTCTGATAGTCTCTTCCATTTACTTCTGTACAGTGTTGACACAGTAAATTCTTAGTAAAACCTTGGAGTTTATGGATAAATAAAAATTTACATGTTTGACTTCTTAAGCTTTACAAGATGCAAATGGTGTTATCAGATGTAGAGTTCCCTACAGCTTGGGCATGGGAGCTGACAGGAGCTGGGAAGGATCCATGTAGGATTTGGGGCTTATGGAACATAGGCTGAAGACATGAGCAGGATAAATCCTTGAGTTAGGGGCCAAACAGAGCCAGACTGGGAGGTTTCCTCTCACATTTTTCTCTAGTATTTCATAATCTATGAGTATTTGCAAGAAAGTGTGTGTAAATGGAAAACAGGAGTTCTCCAGGACTGCGTCAAAAGACTAATTTATTGTCTATTGCACTGTCTCT
Organism: Actenoides lindsayi; assembly: GCA_025331215.1. Taxonomy (NCBI): domain Eukaryota; kingdom Metazoa; phylum Chordata; class Aves; order Coraciiformes; family Alcedinidae; genus Actenoides; species Actenoides lindsayi. Next base: position 46,019 of record WTSP01009668.1, on the reverse strand, counting down.
TTTTATCTAAGTGATCTTGGATTAGGTAATTGTTGAGAGATTCATTCTGCCTTATTGCTAGTTTCTAAAATGGTATTGCTGCTGAGGAGTACTTGTTTACTAACCAGATGCTTTAAATCATAGCCATTTTCTTCAAAAGTATGTAATAAATTTAGTACTATCCTCTAAGGTCTTAATCCCAGTAACTGAGCTTAAGAAGTAACAAAGCTTGTCTGTTTTGAATACAGTCTTAGGTAGCACAAGGTGGGTGTAATGTAAGCCTCTGGAGAGATGCTTTCCTTCATTCACAGGTATTTTATCAAGTTTTATAAGAATTCAGGAAAACTCTAGAATCAATTATTTTCCAACTTTTAAAATAAAATTGGATTTTGAGAATGATATGTCTTGGTTTCAGCATCATGATACTCAATGTAATAAGAAATTTTAAAGAAACATTCTTGATTATTATTAAACTGCTTTTTTCACTCAGCTTTAATACAATACTGTTGTTTCCCCCTGATGACAAGACACTATTAATGAAGATCTGATGTGACATGAGGTCAGGTTTTGTTTAGTTCATTTCAAAATTACTAAAATAATGCTGATCTTTGACACCTGACCATATATTTAAATCAAGACAGGTATTCATTAACAGGGTAAAAAAAAAATAAAAAATTTCCTTATGCATTATTGGTTTTTGCCCAGGAATGTCTTATACCAACTTTAAAAACCTCAGAGCCTGTTCTGTCGCCTTCTCTGGTGTTTGTGAGACCTGGGACCTCCTTGTCCCCAGTGCTGCATTCAAGCCCAGAGACACGCAGCAGTGTTGCCCACAGGTGCTCTGCATGGGTGGACTGAATGGCAGAGTGCTTGTCCTTCAGACTGGTCTTTCTGTGAGGCTTTTAATCTCAAATTCATAATCCTTTATATTTTACATATATCTTTGTGTGTATGGATGTCTTGAAAAGTGCTATAAACACATCTCCTTAAAGATGGTTTGTTTTTCTTTAAATTATGAGGTTGTCTATCCATTGTGAAAGACTCCTAGAGAGATGATTACAATGAGCCTTATAGCAGAGCTGACATGTGAAAGCTCTCATGCAAGTGTAAGAGGTATTTGTGGCTTTCTGAATAACTTAACCAGCTCAACATTCTTCTCGCTGACAACCAATTTTACAAGGGCAGAAAGAAAGCAGACATTTGATGAATACAATTGCCAACTGCTGGGAGTACTTTTTAATTTTTTAAAATTTTTTTTTAATTTTGGGAGGAATTACGTATTCTAGTGGAGACTTCTGTGAAACTGTGGTGTCCTACCATGAAAATTTCATTTCTTCACACCCTGCACTGTTATACTGTATCTCAATACTCTGAACAGTCTGAATTTTTACATTGTAAAGTTAGCTTGCCAATTATATATTTTAAGATTAGTAATCTATACATCTTAAATTAAAAAAGGTTATTGTCATAGGCCATTTATTTTGGAAGATCTCTATAAGCAAAGACTATGAATACAAGTACATCTACTGGCATGAGCAGAAGACTTGTTATCTGAGCATTCCAAGAGTATGCATTCCACAGCACATGTTTTCTGAGGACCTGCTTGTTCTTGTTCTTGGCATTGCTTTCTATACCAGCTATAATGCTGAAATCTGTATGATGCAATGTTTCTGTTTCAAAAACTTTTAATCAGAAAAGCTGAAAACAGAGTAATTATGGGTTGATGTCTGAACTATGATTTCATATTTTATCAGTACTACAAAGTAGCAGCACGTTCAGAGGACCAGCCTGTGCAGTGATCATCTCCCTCAGAAAAAAAAGAAGTCCTATTTACTAGATGAGAAGATCATCTTGTTTCAGCTGTATTTCTTCAAGGGTTTACACAGCTGCAGTTATACTCATGGGTAGGAGAGAAAATAGATACATAGTTTCTTACTTGTTTTGGGGCCTTAGGGAACAGGAAAAACCTTTAATTTACTTTCACCATCAAAAGTCTTCCCCTTCCTTACAGGCAGTTTGGAAGGTAGTTTAGGGAGGGGAGAGATGAACCTGGGCTGTGGCACTCCCTGAAATGGTCAGTTCTTCCAAAAGTCCCAGACAAGGGACTGGGTGCTACCTTGAAGGCCTGGTTGCTTTGGAGTAAAAGGCAAGAAACATCTTTGTCCCTAAAATAAATGGAAAACATGGCTGAAGCAGCGGATATCTGCCTGGCTGTAAAACTTTCTGCATGTCTTGCAACCCTTTATTATGCCTCTTGTGTGCTGCCAGCTTTGGCAGTGCTGTACTTGATGGAGTGGCTGAATAGGTTGTTCAGGCAGCCCCTACCAGCCTTGCTCAGATGCTCTCAGGTTTCCATGTATTTTGGTAAATCTGCAGAAGTTGCTCAGCTGTTAGTAGTTTCCCAGTGAGTATCAGACAGCTGCTGATGTTGGAGAGAACAATCTGCAGTGCATTTGCAGCTGGCTTCAGTGATGATCTAGGTACACATCCAGTGGGCTTCTGAACACAGGCAAGAGAAAAATTATAAAGGTAACTGAGCTGAGAGACAAGTAGCTACCATTTCTTATTTAAGTAATTAACAACAGTCTCATAGCACATAGCAACTCTTCTGTAAGTGGCTTGAAGAAAAAATAAAAGGGGGGGGGGAGGGGGAGGGAAAGGAAAATAATGCATGGTAACTAGAAGAAAACATAGATTGGTCCATGTCTGATATCTAAATTATAGTAATCTGATATGCTTTTTTGACTCCTAGAAAAATAATGAAAAAAATCCACACAATGTGTTTTTATTATAGATATGTTCACAACCAAAAGTGCTGCTTTCCATTTTCAGGGTGAGTGTTGGTTGCCTTCGTGATCTTTTCATCCAACTCAGGCCTACAGTGCAAGTAGAAGCACGGGCTAGAAATAAACCCATCTGTAATTACCAAACCTGGTTTTTAGAAGAGAGAGCTTTATATGAAATAAAAACTACTCTGTCATCAGGGTATATGGAACTCCTGCCTACTTGGAGCAGAAGGAGAGGCTGTGAAGCTGTGAGTGTTTCCAGGAGAGAAAGTTCAGCCATGTGTGCATGACAGGGCAGTCTGTCACTGTCAGGCTTGTAGCTGGGAGCCACAGCTCAACATGAGGCAGACATGTCACTGCTGGCTATGAACTTGCATCTTTTAATTTTTGTGGTCTTAAATGTGGTATCAGCTAGTAAAGTGGAGATCAAGTTAGTGGGGGACTGACAGCTCTGCCTTATCAACCTCTCTTGTCATCTCTTTTACCGCTGAAGAAAACGAGTGATGGTGTTCAACTGAAGGAAATGTCTGTTCTTGTCTTGCGATGAGCTGTACTCCTAGGCTGGTTAGATGACTTGGGCTAGTGACTTGTCAGTAGTACCTGTCTAGGTACAACTGCTTCTGTAGAGTGGAATATTTGTATGAATATGTAGTATAAGGCACCTTACATTGAGGTTTTTTGTTCAGTCTCCACTGGCTTCTGCTTTTTGACGATTGGAGGAAGGGAACCAAGGGAAGGAACAGTATGGTGCTTGTTCTATTACAAGAGCAGTAGTTTTGCTACTAAGCAAATAATGTTAATATAGGATACTGTGTGGGGAAGAGACCAAGCAATGCTGTGATTCTTTCACCCCAAAGAGGAGGAAGCACAACTCCAGCATTTTGCAGCTTTTCTAAGAGAGTGGCTTCACGATCACTGCAGTTGCTAAAAGAAGACTAAGCCAGGATGTTATGCTGTCAACCACTCTACTTATGTATTTCAGTATATTTCACATACATTCAGTAACAGTATGAAAAATCTGCTGCTTCAAATGTAAACTTCCTTTGCCTATATGTTAAAATATCATTGCATGCTTTTGTCTGATCTCTAGTCATTTATCTCTCTTCTCCCCCTTCCGCCCTTACTCTTTTGGTCACAACAGACAGAAGTTCTGGAGTAGAGCTGTGTTCTTATCTTTCTTATTGTAGGTTTGGGGTTAGTATTTTGGTTTTGTCCTTCTCTGTTGTTTTAATACTCCCTTCTTGAAAAAAAAAAAAAGTAAAGCATTTTCTCTAGATGATTTCCTCTTACAATTTTCTTTACAGATTGCATGTCTCACTTTTAATTACATGAAGAATAATTCTCTCCTTATTCTTTATGTGAAGAAGAGGACTAGTGTTTTTTTAGTTCACCTGTGTTTACCCTTAAAACTGTTGGCAACATGTTGAAAAAAGCTAGTTGTATTCTAGCTTTCTGGTATTTGCAATTTCTCTCACATTTACCCTTTTCTCTTAAAATATTTTTCTGACTTACATAAGAATTCAAGCTCAGATTGACATTTTATTACTTTATATGTTGTCTAATATTTATTTCTAATGAATTTTTTTAAAATTCCACCTCAAAAATTCCTCAACACCTCTTCCTTATAACTATGCTTTGTCCAGTTCTTTACCCTAATACTTTATAACAAAATGAATGTTGCTAATAAATCCAATGTATTGAATTTGTTATCACTTATTTGGGATCTACTTGAGCTTGAAATTAGAATGAGTGTTGATTGTGCCATAGAACTTTTCAATCCTTCTTTCATTTTGCCTTTCCTCCCCCTTTTCATTCTCTAAAAAGTTGTTTGAATTAAATTCATCAGACAAGATTCTGGAACAAAACTACTTCACTGGAAAAGAGGTTGAAACCAAGATTTTTGTTTCAATGAGAAAATGCTAAAATTTCCCCATAGATCTTCATTTTCTCTATTTTGTGAATCTGCATCTGCCTGAATGATGAAAACAGTCTTGGCAATGTGAACCAGCAGTGGATTTCTCTAAGGTATTTCACTGAACTGTCACTGCAGTGAGTACATGAGTATAGTCTTATGAGACAAGCTTTTGTAGGAGATGATTTTTACAGTAGCTAAATGTTGGCCCAGCTACCATCTAACTTGCATGAACTCTATTATCTGTCAGACACAATTTCTGCTTTTTTGCAGTATCTTAATTTTCAGGTTTGTAAACCTTTTGTATTCCTTTTTTCTTTCCCCTTAAATTAAACTAAGATTTTTTTTTAGTAATTGGAATGCGATTTTGCCATAGAACTTTCAACATATTTCATCGTCTGTTTTTTTTTCTGTTTACATTGTTATGAGTCTGGCAGGATAACATGGAGATAAATCAGAGATCCATTTGGTTTGTTAATGTATTTTTGAATATTGATACTGGATTTTAATGGCTTGACAAATTTTGTATAGTCTGCATTTTGAAATTACAGCCATTTTGCTGTCCTTGAACATGTGAAGATATTAAAAAACCCCATATGATTAGGACTGTGTGGCTGATTGGAATCTAGAAGTATTGGAGTAGATTTTGCTCAATGTTCACAGGCAGCCACATTATTTTAATCACGTTGCCTTGATTGTGCTTCATAACTCTGTCATTTGTTAGTACTTTAGGCAGCTTGTGCAGCTGTGGTGGTCATAATGAAGACATACCTGCTGCCAGCATTGTACGTGAGATTCCAGAGGTTTTTGAGGCATAGTTGAGCCTGCTGTTGTGAGTAGCAGGAGGACACCACCACTGAGATTATTCACCAGATCTATCTTTAGCTTTTAATTTCTGAGATCTCTTTCTACCCTTTTACTCAGTGACACAGAAGCCTCCTCTGGCAAATAAAGTAAATGAGAAAATTAAAGAGACGCTGCCGAAAGATTTACTTACTGTATGAAAATCTATTGTGGTGATTGGCTGCATAAGCCTGAGTGACAAGCTGAAGAGGAGAATAAAGCAAATCTGCAGCTGTTTGGGATTAATGAACATGTACACAAACAGCATCTTCATGAAAACAAATGAGCTTTAGAAAAATCATTTAATACAAAATTCATGTGCGTTAATAAAATGAAGAAGTGGGAGTAAGATTTGTGTTTCCTAAAAGCATTAAAAAAATCCAACCTAAAAAGAATATATGTGATGTCATGTGTTGTTTAGTCAGGATTATTAGCTAGCACTAAACTGTGCTATCAACTGAAGCACAAGCTTTTAATCTCTGGATGCTTGAATTAGTCTTCATATTTTTCAAAATCTAAATTGGGTCATAAATGTTTTGGCAATTTCAGATTAGCAGCATAATGGGTAGAGGGCATTATAAAACATGCCATGTGACAGAACAGCTGAGTGCACTGATTACTAGTCTGCAGAAGTAGGTAGAGCCAAGTGGGAGTCTCCTTCACATCAGGAATGAGGGGTTCTGGCTCTATGGTAAGAGCAATATGCTTGACAGTGCCTGCCCATGCCATGCATGACTATCTGATTGTCTGGGTCCTTCATGGAGCCCTGTATTCACTCAGCAGATACTTTGAAAACATCAGCTCGTCAAGAACCAGCCCTGTTCACTAACAAAGGCCCGAGAATCTAACAGAACTAGTAAATACCTTCTAAATAGCTCCTGGGAAGGTCTAGAAAAGGTAAGTATCCTTAATGAAGGCCACCCTGCTAAAGAGAAGGGAGGATGCAGGAGGAAAACACAGGCTGAGTGTGAGAGAAAACCGCCAGAAAAAGAATGAAAGGATTGTTCAGTGCCTGCATTTGTACATCAGGACCAGATTACATCAGAGTGAAATACTGATATATGAGGAGAAAAAAACCCAACACTAAAACCAGACATGATAGAAGAAACAAAACTATTATCTTGCATATTTAGTTAGCACATAATAAACAAAATAAAAATACTAGAATAGAAAAATAACTAAGGAAAAAACCCAACCCCAAAACATAAAAGCATTGATATTCTTGAATGCTAGACTGCTTTCTCTCAAGTACCATTCAATGTTTACGTGTTACAACTTAGGGGAAAATACAAACAAGCACAGTCATTGTGAACAATATTTTTAAGACTTCTCTTGGTATTAAGTACACCTCATTAAGTTACTTTGCATTATTCTGTCATCCCTGTAGCAACTGAAACAAATTGTTTCATGGAAATAATAAGACTATTTTGCACACGTGTTATCATGCGATCTTTTACTACCCATTCACATTCAGATTCTTTTTGGTGTATCCTCCCCTTATTTAAACTACTGTTTACTTTTCTAGACAAAGAAATACTCATTTTACTTTACTAGTTCTCTGTATTTTCATAGTGTGCAGTTGCTTTGTGAACATTTATCTTCAAAACTTTTATACATTGTGAGGGCATGCTATAATTATTCCTCATCAGATAATGAAATGAAGATCAGAGTGCGTGTAATTTATAATCTTTGCTCATTTTGGATACTCACCTTGGGGGGAAGGGGGCAGAAGGAAAAATAAAAACCAACAGACGGATCTATCCTTTAATGAATACTTAACATTCTGTTCCTCTATACACATGGCTAGAATAGTGACAGGTTTGAGCATGTGACATTTTTAACTCTAGAGCATTTACATGTACTGCACAACCAGTAAGTGTTCACAAGCAAATTTTGTAGATAAACAGAAATGCATTTCCACTTAATATTTTTAAAGCTATACTTCTCACACCACAAGAATGTTAAGATTCTGGACCCCTTGATCCAGTGCTGTTTCTAGAAGTGATTGCCTCATAGCATATATGGCCTATTTCATTTGCTTTGGTTCAATTTTTCTAGCTTTGTTCTCTGTGAAAACCAATTGGTGCACATTGTTGCCTCTCCCTTTCTTCAAAACTACCTGCCCACTCTTGCCTGCTTCTATTATATCCATACCCGTCTGTTCCTTCTTGTCTCTATATTCTGGTGTTCCAGATGCACAGCTTTTTCACACTCTGTCACTTTCCTGGAAAGCAAGAAGAGACAGGTGATTGTAATGAGCCAGATTTGTACATTATCACGCTTTTTTCCACAGCCCAGGTACAGTCTTTGCAGGGAAAGAACCACTCAGTTTCTGCAGCAGTGAGTTATGGAGAATCCTCACTGTAGGATGACCTGGAACAGTGACCATGCCCCAAGCTAGAACTGTTAGACCTACATCAGTACCACCGAGTACTCAGAGAACACAGCTGCTAAATTTCAACAGTTCTCTTCCAAACAGTGGTGAACTGTGATTATTTTTGAAAAGCAAAAGTGCTTCATTAAATTGGGGATAGTTTCCACAGGATTGGATTAGAAATGTTAGAATAGAAATATCCAACATGTTGGACTCTGTACAAGGTCCAGTGTGGCTCTGCTACCAGGACAGCAGGACGTACCTGTCAGGTGCAGACGGCTTGGTCAGTCCACATCTGTAGCAGTGATTGCTTAAGGCTGATGTTGCCAGATGATGTGGGATTCAAACTGTAAACCTAACCCTGTTTAGCCCTGACTGTCATAGAATGGAAGGATTCCTGGTGAGTTTTTGTCATGTCCAAGCCATGCACTATTTCTGGGATTTCTCTTTCACTCATGTCTCGGGTGTGTAGTATTTATTGCATGGTTCTAAGCCACGTGAAGATTTAGGGCTACTGCTCAAGAGGATGGAAAGGTTGGCCAGCCTGGTGCTGAGCCAACTGCTAAAATTGGCTGAAATGTTTTGAAGACTGAGCAGAAAATGGGTGACGTTCCCAAAACTGTATTTTGGAAAACAGTTGAATTGGTTCAGCTACAGCTTTCTGAGAAGAGGAACATGGAAAATCTCAACTGGAAGTGTTCTATTTAGCAAACACAAAAATAAGTGAACGTGGAGCTTACCATCCAGGACTTAAGAAAAAATTGTAACCTTTCCCAAAATGTTTGTGGCTTCTGTTGCTATTATTATTCATTACCAAAGTAGCTGTACAATTTTTTTCATCATTTAGACTCACCAATAATGTAGTTCACTTATTGCAAGCATTTAGCTATATGTTGTTTTGCTACACACTCTGCACTGTGCTGCTCAAAAATGCTGCAGAAAAGGTGATGCTTGATATTGATTAAGTGTATAATGACATCTTAATTGGGCTGTGATGGAATTTAATAATTCTAATGCATCAAGCTTTTCTTGAAAGTATAGGAAATAAAGGAGCTTTTTTACGTCCTGAGATGTACGATGTTTAATTAAGTTACTGTCTTTATGTAAAATGAAGTCAGAAAGAGGTAGTATCATATGTGCTCAAGATGCTTACTGGTTTAACAGATCAAATGGTGGAATAGTGTTTTGCTTTAGACACAGATAAGCTCTTGAGCTCTTACAGCATGTTTATTGTTCTTTCCTAGCTGCTCCATGTGATAATGTAATCCAGGGTGATTACTCAAGTTTTTTATCTGGTAGATTACCCTGTTAACCTGGTACTCCAGTAAATTGTCATGTTCTAGCAAAAAGGGAGTATATTATGCAGAAGAGCACTTCAGCGCACAAATCTGTTCAGCGCACAAATCTGTTCAGCACACAAGCACTTTGTAGTTTCATTTTATTTTACTATTTTGTAGGATTGCATTGATGTGGGTTGGTGGGAAGGAGAACTCAATGGCAGACGAGGTGTGTTTCCAGATAACTTTGTCAAGCTTCTTCCTTCTGATTTTGAAAAAGAGGTAAGCAATGTATTCTTTTGTTTTCGGTTTAGAATACAGAATGAAAGTGAAGTTGAAAGAAATGTTCTTTAGGATATGTGATTTTGACAAAGTTTTACTTCTAATTTAACAACAAAAAAGTTAAAGGAAGTGAACTTCTTGGTTACAAAGCATCCATGAAAAGGACATGTGGCACTCAAAGTCATATTATGGTGTTTCTTTGAGGGGTTTGATTGGCCAATCCAGTTAGTCTGCCTCTACTATGTTGCTCTGAAAGCCTTCTGTCCTGCATCCTGAGTTTCTGAGAGAGAGGAACTGGGGGTCCCAGAGTAATTTGCTGAGCCAGGTGATGCAGTGATGACCAGAATTTTAATTCTTCTCCATTGTTTTTGTGGTGGATTATGAAAAGTTATTATACCACCTGCATGCTTATTGACAGTGGTCAAGCACTCTTACAGAATGAAAAGGATGAAATTCTACCCTTGAGATCTGAAAAACAGCAATGAGGTTTTGGTATCTCAGAGGCATGTTTCTGTAATGCTCTTGGAATTATTAAAAAAGAAGTTATAAAATTGATGCAGAAGCTTTTTTCAACTCCTATTTATTTGAAAGAGACAGTGTTGGTATTTAACAAATATTATTTAGAAATCCTGCAGCGTCCTGGAATCAGGTAATGGATTACTTCCACCAAAAGTCCATTCCATTTTTAGAAACCTTTTCTGTCATCACTGAGATGATATGAGCTTGCAATCGGCTTTTGGTTGAGTATTTCACAGTGACAGTGTAAGCCTTCTGTGATAAAACTGAGTCTTACTGACACTCAGCTTCAATCTTTGGCAATAAAATTGAATGCTGGAGGCAAAAATTAAATAACTTGGACAGCTTAATAAAGTAACTATTAAGCAACTCACAGAAGCTAACATGATAATTATTGAAAATGGGGGTAGAAGATCAACAAAAACTGTGGGAGATGAGAACACAGTTCCATAGCAGAGGGGGTATCCTGTCCTTAGGCCTAATAGTAACAGAAGGTGATTTCCAGCAGAGGCAGAAATCTTAAACTTGTAAGACATAGTGGGCCTATTACAGAAAGAAAAATAATCTTCACCTTTTTCTTTGTGGTGAGATTTATTCATTAGTTTTGAACTTACACATCTTTAAGCATTTTTTTTCTTTGGAGTACAGTGAATATAACTTGTAGAATAAATTAAATATTCAGACACTTAGAAATTGCAGGTAGGATTGCTGCAAGTGTGGAGAATAAAAGTTTATTTTTAAAATGGCACGGATCTGACCACATGAGTAACTGGTAGGACTACAGACTGTCAGTCTGACACTGACTTGAGTCGGTGCTAAAAGGGAAAGAAATGGATATTTTTCCAATGGTTTGAACAGGTATTTTCTGATGTGATCCAGAAACCTTGGATTCTATCCCATAGTCTGAAAGTATTTGTTGCAGTAGGTCTTCTGCTTCTTGAACAAAAGCTTGGGATCTTTTTCCATCTCCTTGTTCAGTCCTCAATTTTCCAGTCCAGTTTCTTTTCCACATGTGGATATTTGTCCCAGGCCTATTTTATTCACTGCCTAGCCCTAGGCTCCACCCTTCAGGTGGTCTCAATTAGAGGATTTTCCCTTGAGCCCACTACCTGACTCTAAATCACCATCTGGATTTACTTTCTATCCGTACACCAAATTTCTTTATCCAGCTTGTTTTCCTCTCCCCTCTCACTTTTTGTCCCTGCTCTGTAGTTCTCTTCTTGTCCAACCAGTTCTGGTTTCCTTTCTGTTGGCTTCATATCTTGTTGGTTTCCATCACCTTCTCAGTTATCTCATCCAGCTGCAGACCCTTATAATTTCTCCCTCTCCACGTTTCCCTCAGCAGTCTTAAGGCTCGTTCATACTACCTCCTTTCCAATCTTTGTCTGCCTTTTTGAAAGAATATATTTCACACATCAGCTTCCAGTTAAAAGCAATTTGTCTAATGAACCGTAGAATCCTTTCTCCTTTCTGTTTATCTACATTAGTGTCTTAATCGGCAGTGGAATTTGAAGTGAGTCTCGCATTTGTCCATCTGCAATTTGTCCATTGCTATGCTTTCGTTTGCCTTAAAGACAGGTCTCGGGGGACATGAACTAGACAGCTTTCAGATGAGAACTGAGCCAAAAGATGTGCCAAATGACTGTGCCTCATGTATTGCAAAGGCTGATGTATGGGCAGTCGATGGCATCAGGCTTACACCACTCAAGCATAAAACCCTGAACATCTTTATTGTGCTGTTGGTTTCTCAGCACCAACTATTTCACTCTGCAGCCATTATCAACCAAACTCCCAATTGCTATCACAAGACATTCATTCTTTCCACATTTTTCTGCCCTTTTCTGCATTTAAACCTTGTACTGTGTTGTCTCAGATCTTGCATAAGTGTCTCTCAGAGTATAAGGGACACGCTATTTGTGGATGACAGCCCACAGCAGGCAGGCTAGAAAAGATAATTCTGAGGTCCTCAGCTCATGGCCACAGCTTTCTCAGGTTGATGACAAGAGGTGGCCTCATTATGATAAGGTGGTATGGGAAACCTGAGGCTTGCAGAATGGCAACTTCTGAGATTTAAGCTGTAGGCTTACTCAGTCTTTGCAAAACTGGTAATTTTTTTCTCCAGAGTTGAATACATTTGCTAGATTTGAGAGAGATCCCTGAGAAGGCTGAGTGGCAAGGACTCAGCCTTCACAGAAAACCTGTTCCCTGTCAACATTCAGACCAAGACTTGAGAGTTCTAGGGCAGAGGCTGAACTAATTACTGCAAGTGAGCAAAACAATTGATCTTTATTGAACATAGGTAAGCAATTTAGCGGATTTATAGAAAACAATTAGGAAGGAAAAAATCAACATGAGTTTGATAGAAAACACCAACCTAAATGCTTCGATGAAGTTTGGCGAACTATGCATATCTAGAAGCATCCTGTTATAGGTAGTTCCACAAGGCATTGATTGTACAGTGTAGTGTACAAATGTAGCCAGCAGTGTAGTGTCAGTGATTGTGATCAATCTATAGCCAAGGAAATAAGGTCCTTCTCAGAGAAAAGGATGTATGTATGAAGAAAACAATTACTTATTTTAACTTAGACTTTATTCTCAATCATTTTGATATTTATATTTGATATTGGTTTGTTTAAGAGTGAGAGTTATATCATTTGATCTGGCTTGGTGCTCCATTTGCTTTTATATTCATTCAAAGATAGATATAGTGAATGCCAGTATGGTGTGTGTGCATACACACACGTCAACATAGAAGAAAATCGCCTCCTCCCCTAGGCTGCAGGTGAGGAGAATGGTTCACGTGCTGATTTGGTGGTCATGTCTCTCAGCCATACCATTACAGTTCTATTAGGAAAATAATCATAACAACGAAGGTACAAGTAAAAAGTACAGATTGGCTGGAATAATTTATTTCATCTTACCACACATCTAAAACTCTGTTGTCTTTCACAACTGGAGCTATAAATGTATTGTAGTAAGTGAATAAAATGTAACCTTTGCAGCATTTCCTGTGTTCTGAATTTTTGCCCCATTTATGAGTCTGAAAAAACACACTTCAGGTTTTGTTTCATCCATCTTTTTTATTGTGTGTGTGTTTGTTTTTTCTAAAATGAGTTGGAATATTTACAAAATTAAGTTTTAAATAAATAGATTTCTTCGGTAAACCAAAGCTCATGTATTTAGCTAATCTTAAGGCATGTAAACTGGACTTTTTATTTTTCCCTCAGCAGGACATTTCAATTGCAAAAGTATAAATACATAATTTTATTTGTAAATTCTATTTTCTCTCTTCAGATTCATAGAATCATAGAATGGTAGGGGTTGGAAGGGACCCAAGCCCCCTGCCAGAGCGGGATCACCAGGGGCAGGCCACACAGGTTTTGAGAATCTCCAGAGAAGGAGACTCCACAACCTTCCTGGGCAGCCTGTTCCAGTGCTTTGTGATCCTCACAGTAAAGAAGTTTTTCCTCATGTTGAGGTGGAACTTCCTGTGTTCTTGATTGCGACCATTATCCCTTGTCCTATCACAGGGCACCGCTGAAAAGAGACTGGCCCCTTCTGCTTGACATCCACCCTTCAGATATTTGTAAACATTAATAAGATCCTCTCTCAGTCTTCTCTTCTCCAGACTAAACAGCCCCAGGGCTCTCAGCCTTTCCTCATAAGAGAAATGCTCTAGTCCCTTAATCATCCTCGTAGCTCTCCGTTGGACTCTGTCCAGTATTCCCCTGTCCTTCTTGAACTGGGGAGACCAGAAGTGGACACAATACTCTAGAAATGATCTCACTGGGGCAGAATGGAGGGGGAGAACTTCCCTTGACCAGCTGGATTTTTTTTAAAGAAGTTATTTGAGGGAAAATATGTGACAGATTTGTTAATGTTAAGCAATGTATGATTAACTCCAACCTTTATACAAATGAGATTTACAGGCATTTTGAAGCAATCAGTTTTCTTCTGTTATTAAATTTTAGAGACCTAAGAAACCACCACCTCCATCAGCTCCTGTCATCAAACAAGGATCAGGTAAGGAGAAGCTGATTTTGTACAGCATATGTCATTGAGCACATCTCAGTCTAAATTAAGTCTATTCAAATATATATAGAATTCATCTGTATCAATATTGATAAGCAGGAGTTGTCTAGACAACAGCTAATAAATCAGAATCAAATTGCAAAAAAGGTGATGACCCTGAAAGACTGTGGTGTGTTTTTTTAAATGTACTGCAGGCAGCCATCTGCACCATTTTAAAGTAACATATTTTGCACCTTAAACAAGTTAAGTCAGAGCACGTGATACTTCAGTTTTTAAAAGTTCTCTGGTTCCATTCCTTGACTGAAGTTGATTGTGTGCATTTATTTGTGGTATAGACCCCAAATGTTGGAGTCTGAGATAATACCTGCAGAAGGAAACTGCAGTCACTTCACACCTACAGATCTTAATTACTCTAGAGATAAAGAGCTTTTTTGTGTATCTGTAAGATAGCGTCAGGGAACTTGGCTGTAATACAGTGGTCCCATCTGAGTTGCAATCTAAATCTTGCAGATCTGCAGGAATGTTGGAGCTAACTGCCTATCTCCAGGTTCTATGCCATAGTTAGATTATTGCTTTTCAATAATCTATAGCCATAAGTATAAAACTAAAAGGAGTTACCATTAATCTGATACTGGTGTTGAAAATGTATTGAGGGGCTGGTAATGTTTTTCAAACAGATGAGTACTAGCAAAGCCGGTTTTGGAATATGTTAGACTGAATTGTGTATAAATACGGAGAGCTGAAACCACTTTTATCTGTAGTTTTAAAATAACTTCTAATACAAATTTTCAAAAGTGCCTGCAGGATTTATTTTTTCCATTAAACTTAGAAACAGTTTTAAGTATCTACACACTTGACAGTTCTGACCCTTAGAAACCAAATTACTGCTCCGTTCATGTAAAATCACAAATCACAAGGCATGGGATGCTCTCCGAGTTTTCGTTTGTTGCGGTTTTGGTGAAAACCTAACTATGGCTGGAAATCTTTAATTCCTTAATTTCAGTTAGTTTAAATTCTTCAGCACCACTACCACTTATCCTGCTGCTGGCAGATGTTAAAAAAAACCAAAATGAACACATCCAATCTAGCCAGTTCATTTTTCTTGTCACTGAGGTCTGTTCCAGCTTTTGGTGCTGTAAAAAGTAAATTTCTCTGTCCTACGGTCTTGATCTATTAGTAGAAGAATGTTACACCAATGTACAATTTACTGTAAATCAGCGAGCTACAATTTAACTAGTTCAAAGTTGTCAAGCAGTTACTTGACTACAGAAGTATGATTATAAATAATTGGTTTTCTTATTGACACCCATGGTTTATTCTTCACTCTGTCTAGAAACTCCTAAAAAAGATAAATTTGATTTTAAGATCAGTAACAGTGTCCAGAGAGAGTAGTATAACTTTGCCATCTAGTGGTGTTTTCATGCTGAAGATGTCTTAGTGACAATTGACATAGGCTGACATGTTTTGGAAAAGCTGTATAAAACATATTTCTTTCAATTTATACTCCTATAATTAGAAAATAATACTTTTAATATGTTTGTACTTGCTTGCATCCAACAAATTACTGTGTCACCATAGCAGGATAATGTGCCCATTTTCAGAAGGAAAAACAGATGGATGAAGGATGCAGACAATTTGATTAAGGCCATATAAGTCTATGGCAAAGCCAAGGCTTTGTTTTCATACTCAGTCTTTGATGAGTCCTGGATGATTATGCACAAGAGTTTTTTCTGATACGTATTCAGAAGTGAAAATCATCCTATGTTTATTACCATCCTGACATCCTTTATTTTGTCAGATTATCACTTTAGTGAGAGAACACTGCATTTTACCGCAGACCCATGTCAGGCCTTGCTCTTGATAGTAGGTATCAATGTCCACTAATGTTTCTGCATATTTAACCAGTCATAGCGTGCTGAACAATTTGAGGACTGTCAGTTGCAGCCTAAATATTTAAATATCAGTATCATTTGATGCAGAGCATAAAATTTTAACAGAGAATTAGAATTGGTCTTTGTAATACAGGCGACACATGTAAAGGAGATGTCTAGTTTGTATCATAGTATAGCTGGAAGTTTGGCGGTATTTCCAAATTCCACACAGCAAATAGACTGCCAGGGCTGTCTGTGCTGAGCTACTTTACAAAGTAAGGTGAAAACTGGAGAACCAAATCTGAGAGCACGCGTCCCTTACCTAGTCTATGAAAAGCAATAGGCATTTTGCTGTGTTACTGGGATATGCAATACACCTGCATCTGGACTGTGGTGTGGAAATACTCCTTTGAGTCCCTCTGGGAGCTGGTATGAAGTTCACCAGAGCTTCCTTGCAGGTGACCTTCTCCTAGTGGATGAGACAGGGTCATGGTGCCTGCCTGGGTAATGATTAATTTGGGGGTCACAACCCAAGAAGGGAGTACACCTGAACCTGGAAGCTGTTCAGTGTTTGTAGGCTCATGGGTTTAGACACATCCTGAGAATGTCTCTCTGTGTGTTAATGACGACTGTTATTCTTACTGTAATTAGCTATATACACTCGTGTCTCTCTTTTTCTTAAACAAACTAGTATGTGTGAGATTATCAGTGAGTCAGCTTGTGCTTTGCATAACTTGTGTTTAGAAAGGTTTGTTTCTAGAAACAGTTTTTCCTCTCAAGAGTGGAGTATTTTTCATAGAATCATTTAGTTTGGAAAAGACCTTTAAGATCATCAAATCCAACCACAAAATGTCAATTCAGTCTTATTTATTGACATGATAAGTGATACAAATGTTGCCTGTCCAGCAGCACAGTTATGTAAAGAAACAATGGCCAGTGATCACCACTGATGAGCAATTTGCACTGATAAGGAGATTTCTAGGAACCAGCTGCAGAAGAGAGTTGTGACAGCACGATCAGAAAATGTAAATGTACTTAAGAATTGCATAGAATAGAATAGATGGAAGCAAAAAAAATTGCCTTGTATTCCCTGCCCTGCCTTGGATGTCATCTACTGTAATTCGTACTGAAATACTAATATTGTTACCTAAAGTGGTTTTCAACACTACTAAGTTGAAATGGTATTAGCATCTAGTAGTTAGCCAATGCAGCGAAGTCCATACCCAGTAAAGCATTTCTTGTAATACAGGGACTAGATTTCATCTTGCATGTGCCAGGAAATTTTTGCAAAATCTTCCCATTGTTAGTGCCACAAGTCCCCATATTGCCCTGTAGCAACAGAAGTCAGTATGTCAGGGTTTCTAGTAACAGAGGCAGAAGAAGGCGGAGGCTTACACCTCCAAGCCAAAAGCTGACAGTTAAAATATTCGTGCAGAATACTGTCAGTATGACTGTTCTCATCCTTCTAATATGTGGAAATGAATGGCTAGTACTAGAGGTGAAAAAGAGGAGAGTTTAACTTAATGTAAAATAAGCCCTGTATATATTAAGTATTCTTTTGGCAGAAATGCCCAGTTAATTGATTTATTCCTAATGATTCTTCACACTGTTGAATTCCTCTTCGTTTAAATATGTCTACAATGGTAAAGGATCTGTCCACATTTAAAAGTCTGTAGTTATCAAATATTTTTTTTTTTTTTTTTTTTTTGCACAGAATGGTCTGAAAATGCCTATTCTTTTGAGGTGCATACTTTGCAAACTGTGAACTTGACTGTGAAAATACAAACATCCAGTTGCTTTTTTGTCATTATGGTGTAAGCAAATACTTGAAATTAGATTTATATTTGATTTTAGCAAGATATTTTCAAATTGAAGAATGTAAAAAGCCAAAGAAATTGCAGCATTAAATCTTATGTGGCCATATATGTTGGTTCATCGGCTTGTTCAGAATTCCAAATTCTCTTGTCTTTGACAGGTACCACAGATCGAAAGCATGAGGTCAAAAAGGTACCTCCTGAAAGGCCAGAATGTCTTCCTAATAGAACAGAAGAAAAAGGTATGAAATGTGTTGTCCTGCCTGCTCTATGCAGAGAGACAGGAAATGGAAATGATGCACATCCTCATTTCCCAGTCTCTGTTTTCATTAAGTATAGTGTTTGGGTGTTTATTTCCCACTCTAGTAGATCTGTGATGATATACACTTTGGAAAGGATCTCATTGTTGCTTTTGGACTGAATTCAGGGTATTCAGTTGTACCAATCCAGAGCTGTTAAGTACGTACAGCCTCAACTGATATGCTCTCAATACACAAAATGCTGTCTAAAGCTCTGTGCTCAGTAAAAGCCCCGTCCTTAATTGAGTAAAATACCCCAGATTAGTGTGTACTTTTTTCTTAACAAGTATATGACTTGGTTCTCTAGTTAAAAGCATGTTGGATGGTTTTCCTGCATCAGAGAGAGTTTTTGTGAAGAGATAACCCTTAATGCATATGAATCACCCTACTACCATAACCACAAACTTCATATGCACGTCTGTGAAGAAATGAAAAAATTCTGTCTTCAAAGCCAGGTTTGAACATTGCAAGAAATGGAGCACAGTACCACACAGAGCAGTAACAAGCAAATTAAACCTTTAATGGATTCATTGTGTTTATTGTGTATTCTGAAGAGTTTGGGAAAAACAGACATTGATTCTCTAAATGGATGTGGTGCCAAGTTTCATACGTTTAAGGGGTCTACTAGACTGTACAGACAAGTTTATTTATGGGATTTCTTAACTTTTAAATATTTGAACCTGCAGTCTTTTAAAAGGCACACGTACACATATGATTAAAACTATATTATGCAGTTATAGTTTAGTGCCAGAACGTTCAGACTTTGCACCAAGATCTGTTTCTGGATATTTGTGTTAGTGATCTGACAGGTGTTTTACCACTTTTATCTACGTGTGTTTACTTTTGGTTGTATGACCTACTTCTCATGTTATCTTAGCAACAAAACCCTTTGCTTTCCATTTTTGGATTTACAAAGCCAGCTGTCAAAACAGTGCAGGAAGTTTAAATATGTTACTGTCCCAGGATATAAATATCTGTAACTTTTCTAAGCGTTGAAAAGAGGCCATAGGAGTCATGCTTACATTTCTGGAGTACTAGGGAATGGTAGGAATTGTTCAGTGTGGTGTGGCAGCAAGGGTGGCACAGGAAAGTTCTTCATGCTGTGTGTTGGTAAACTACCAGCCCTGTCCCTCATACATAGATTCCTGGACACTGATGCAGTAAAAATTGTCATAGGAGTTTCTAAAAATTACACAATACATGGGAAAAGCTGCAGTGTTACAGAGGACACAATGATTACATCATATGAAGGTGTACTGAAAAAGGTTATATGCTTATGAACAAGTCTCTCTGAAATCTAATCTCAGTTGTGTTTCTGGTGATCCTCTCAGATTGAAACCTTGAACCCATTAAACAGTACCCTGTAATATTGCTAATACCTCTTACGTGTGTACAGAGGTGTTAATATTCACAACATTCCAGACACAGTGTTGTCAAGGGAAGTGGGGTGTTGACGTAGTAGGATACAAGGAGTGAAAATTTGGTCCCTTTTGAGAGTTTTGTCCTTTCTCTAGGAAGAATCAGGTTTCCTGTGGTGTGGCAAACGTGTTTACAAGTTTGGTTTGTATTATTAATTTAGAGCATATTATTTACAAGAATTATTCATGTGTATTGTACTTTACATACTTACAGGCATTGCGTGTTTCGCATTGAATATTAGTATTGTGGTACTTTCGAACTGTGCATAATCAGTTCTGCAAATGATCCAGTTTTCCATTGGCACACTGAAAAATTCAGCATATAAGTCTATGCTTAAAAACCTATATAAAAGGTCTGATTTTTCTGAGGGGTTTACATCCTGCCAAACATTGCTATATTTTAATGCTTGTATTTTCCTTTAACTATAGTTTACTTGAAACATACTTCCACACACCACCCCCCAAAATGGTATTTCTCTCTTTGTTCAAGGGATGTTAAGAATATCCAGCATAATTATTTTCATGAACTTGTAACTTAATATTTTTCATATTAGAATTTGGTATAAGTTGTGCTCATGAGAAATTGTTCTATATGGTATGTGATATTTTTCCGTTTTTACACCCAGAAATCAGAAGGTTACTAAAATGAAAAATAGCATTCCCATTCAGACACTGCATACACATTTTGTCCATGAAGAATTACAGGCAGAACAATCAGGCAGGGCAAACAACTGAGCTGTGGTAAACATGTTATTTCAAATAAAGTATGATTTAGGACAGAATTGGAAAGGAGATAAGCATTTTCTTTGTATGTGTATTTACAGTTGAAGATTTCTTGTTTAATTGTAGACTTGTGACAGCAAACGATTTCCACTTAATAATGTCCGTGTTCTTTTTTTTCTGGAAATAATTGATTTAAAGAAAGATCAGAGAGAGAGCAAAAGCAGTTAGACTTGCAGAAGCCTTCCGTTCCTGCTATACCTCCGAAGAAACCTCGTCCACCCAAAGCAAACGCTGTGAATAGACCTGGTACCTTGCCCCCAAGACGACCAGAAAGACCAGTTGTGCCTGTGACTCATACAAGGTATTGTTCTCCCTCTGTCCAGTGCTTTGGGGATTAGTGAAAGAAACACACATGTAAAGAATTGAGCTTTTACTGTTAATTTCACAGTTTATTTTAAGGTAAAAAGGACTTAAAAACAAACAAACAAAACAAAACCAAAAAAGCATTTTTCATCTGGCTGGATCATAACTATCTTCTCAAGAATAACAATATAATAATAAGTTCGTTTCTACTGATGAACACACTGCTATTGCAACGTCATAGTTTCCACCGCAGAATACGTGGGAGATACCTGCTTCAGTATGTTGCACTCATGTTGACTTTCTTAGTTTACCTCAAATCATTCCAGCTTAACCAGGGCACTAAGTCAGTGCAAGAGCTTGATTTCTGCTTAGGAACAGACAGCATTAGACAATGCACATTTCAAATACTGTCAGCTTGGTTTCAGTCCATTTTCTTTGATAGTTTTAGATCATTTTTTAGCAAAATACATGTGTCTTCAATAGGATGTTCTTTAAGCTGGTGCCACTGCAGAATGCTGCTGTCAAGTATTTATGTTCTAGTGTTGGTTGTTATTCTGTAGTTCCACGATGCTCTTTTTTCAGAGGTGGTTACAACCTTTGAGGAGCACTGAGAAATTGGACTTGCCAGCACAACTGCATTAATCTCTGCTAGAGCTTGGAAAAGCAGAGGATGCGTAAATGAAAGGCCTTGCCTGTAGGCCCAATAAAGTCTAGATGGCTATATTAGTCATCAGCATCTGGGTTGTGCATTATAGACTTCTTTTATACATAGTGGACAGAAATAGGTGAAAACCCGAAAAAAAAGCAATTGCCTAAAATAGGCAAGCTGCACATCTTACAAAAATGCTAGAATATAGGCAGAGTAATAATTGTACTAATGTACAATTAGAAAACTTAGCAGCTGTTGAATTATTGGAGTTAAGTATACTAATGGTGAATTAAATACCAGAATGGAGTATAAAGTATAGTGGAATAAAATTGAAATCCTAGACATTAATTCCCGTCATTGCTTCACAAACCGTTCATTAAACAAATGCTCTCAGTGTGAAATCTGAGTCACGTATAACAAAAGAAGAGTGCTTGCCTTGTGCTGCTAGTTTCTTCTTACTGGACTGCTTTGGCTGTGCATCTCTGAGAATTTACCCTTTTGTCCAGGTGCTACTGCTGCAGCTCTTTTTGGGCTTCTTCCCCTTTCCTATCAGCCCAAACCAATCTGTGTCCATGCTGCTGCTAACAGGGGCAGCTCCCCTCTCTTGGTAGCCCGTTCCTGCAGCCTCCCTTATGTTAGCACTAGCATTTGTGCAGCCATTCAGCCATATGGGTCAGGGAGCTGCTCCAGATGGCAATTAATCAGTTTGCAGTCGGTTTTCTATTAGTGTGGGGTTTCTTTCAGGCTGATCATCTGTCTGGTCAAGCTGACAATCTTATCTGCATGAGCACGAGCCTCTGCTCGAGGGAGACACTGAGACCAAGAAGGGATGACTCCACCACTCCTTTCACAACAGTATGAGTGCAGATTGGCATAATAAGCTGGCTGATCCTTTTGACAACAGAGTTGTTGGCTTTTTTTCCAGGGTTTTTATCATATATCTTGGTATCTTTTGTAGTCAAATGGTAAATGTTGTGATATTCAGTCCTAAATCACGCCATCCTAAGAAACTCCTCCAAGACTGTACTGACACATTTCCTAGAGCACTTCCAACTCACACAGTGCTCTCAATTTGCTGGGAAATATATGTGTGCAAAACAGACTACACAGTCGGATGCTCATTACCCTGTCAGCCAAGAAACTATGTTGCTTTTTACAGATTTACAAATACATAAGGAATTATTTTTTAAAAAGTTAAAAGAACAAAAGATAACTAAACTCATTGATCAGGTAGATCACTAGGAGAATACCCTTATTTGTCATCCTGCCAATTAATACATATTTATAGAAACGTGTTAAATGTCTTCTGTTTCCTTCCTGGTGCAGATTCCCTGCGATATTGATAGCTGTGTAGGACCCTTCTTTTTCAAGAGTCTTAATTTTTCTGTCTTTTTTAGTTCATAGAGTACTTGTCAACATACTACCGTGTTTAACAGGATATATGTTCATGTTAATCTGTGATATATGTTAATCTGTGATTTCCTTTGCTTTTTAACACAAATTTTCAGGCTTTTTATTACAGCCTTCCTGAAGTCCGAAATAGGGTATTCAGCCACTTTGCGTTCTACTTGTAAACTGCTGCCATGAGTTGAGGTTCAGGCCATCTGTCATCAGTTTATGGCATCAAAAGCAGAGCCAAATGAAAAAGTCAGGGAGATTCAGAAGTGTCCTGTGTTTATGTATTTTACTGCCAGTGGCTAATTATTGCTGTTCATAGAAATGCACATCTGCCTGGGTTGTTTCAGGGACAGATCTGTATTTTAACCCATAGTTTGGGTACTTTACATACATCATAACTGATACAATGCCACACTGAAAATAGTTATTGTGGAGAACCTATGATACTTGTTAGGTGACCTGATAATGATGGTAAGTACAATATATTTCATTAACTGAACTATTGTTATCACAGTAAATGTTACAGGGATTTGTCTGTGTGACCTGTGCAGTGCTGAGCTACTCACCTACCATTGGCCCTTTTTTAATTAATTGTTTCAGTAATCGGGTTATTTTAGTAAACTTAAGTAGTTGTGGAATAGAAAGTTCTACAGAGAAAGAATAATCATGTCACATGTTTGATCACCTGTTTGATTTTAATATAGTTCCTCCGTATAAAGCATCACAACTCTTGACACTTCCCTATTCCAAAGACATTTCAGACAGACTAAGTGGTCTTGATTCTTTGGACCTGTGGAAACAGTGTTCATAGTCTAATCTCATATGCACCGTGCAAAACTGCAGTGGAGGAGCTGCATTTATGAGTGAATACTAGGAGCCCCTGAAATGCACAATGCTTGCTTGAGGTTCTCTCCCTTTCTGCAACATTCTATGTAGGCCATTGCTAAAGTTTATGCAAGCCAATAAATTAAAAAAATTTACAAATAAAGAATGTTAAAAAATGTCCCCTTGCCCTTAGGTTTCCTTCATGATGAGATGCTGTGAACATCTGAAGAATTACTCAGGACACCACGGTGTCTAAAATAGGCTTTTTTGACAGGTGTTAAGGAGAAATGAGATAAGGTTAATCCATACAGCATGTCTACTTACCGGAGATTACTGGAGATTGCTCTCTCTGACACATACTACTCTGGTGCTACAAAGGAAGAATATTGCACTCTCTATTAACTGCAATTAGTCAGCTATCAGTTTACTGTAACCCACATAAAATCTCCAATAAAATATCTCCTCTTCTTGATCCAAATGCAGGAGTGATAGTCCAAAAGTGGAATTAGTGGGCAGTACAGTATCCGGCACTCTAGAGAAAGACTCCTCTGAAAGAAGCAATGACATTGGTAAGTTATAGTGTTTTTTACAGTTTGCCTAAGAAATTCATGGTGTAAATTTATGCTTTTCAGTGACTTTGCTATGATCCAAAAGGCAGATTGAGAATTTGGCAGTGAATGTGAGTGCACTTCCATAAAATTTTAACTGCAGCATTAAGGGATCACTTCTGCTTTACTTTGAAAAGTTTTTTCAGGATTTTCTGTTGATAAAAAAAAAATAAATTTAAAAGGAAATATGGAACAGTGAGCTATTTTGAATAGGAGGGCTTTTGTTATTTCTGTTTAAAAGCCTGAAACAAGTGAGAAGGCCAATGATAATAAGCATACTTGTTTAACAGCTGTAATATTAGTGCTGCCATTTGTTTAATGCTGCAAAAGATTGTGGTTTTGGTGCAGTTAGTAATCTTTAAGCTTTCCAATACAAAAGAATACTGATTAAATTGTGGCCAATTCGAATAAATTTTACTGCAAACACCCGACTACAAGAAGTCTAGATTTCTCTTATTTGTGTCCCTGCAACAGAAACAGGTTAATTGGGAAATCACCTGGAAAGGAGTAATGACAGGTTATTTTTCTGTCTTCTCTCGCCTTCCTTCCATCTCAAGTTTGGCAGCGCAGGAGAGATGTTTGCTGGGATGGGTGCTGCAGTGAATGGCACTTGGAAAGCAAGGTGCTCTGCCTCCTGTCCCAGGGCTGTAAGCAAAAGCTGAGACAGCCATCTTCTACCTCTGCTTAGAAATACACTGGGCACAGCTGCTGCCGTCGCTCTCCTCCGCAGTCGCAGCTGTGCCGTGAGAGACAGACCTGTTTTTGTGAAAAGCAGAACCAGGGTACCCTGAATGTCTACTACCTTTCACTGGCAGCATTAAATGTTATTCCACCGGAGTGGTTTCTACGCAGACTGCTTTATTAGTAAACATTGCTGTAAAATAGTGTACTTTCAACAGCCAAACCTGCCTTTTCTTTGGACTTGAAAGCAGAGCTTTAAGTTATAGATGGAATTTGATTGCAGTGTAGTAATAAAATGCTACGTTGGTTTCACATACGTTTATGAGCTTTTCCGCATCCAGATGTCTGCTTTTTTTTAACCTTCTACTGTTGCTATGGTTTATGATAGTAACATTTCTTCTGGAGAAGCGAGTAGTACGGGTATTTTTAGATTTTCATTTGGGATAAACATGGGAAGTTAGAAGCTTGTAATAAGTTGCATGAACATTTTTGTTGTAGGGATTAATATAAAGGAGTGATATGGAAATGCAGTCGAATTCTACCATCTAGCATTTGTTACTCATGTTTACAAATTTGCTTCAAAGCATGTAAGCTTTTGCTTAGTTGAAAGAGAAAGCTATGACTGCAAATAGCATATAGTAATCTGCTGCAAATAAACTTTTTTAATCCTTGTGCTTGTTTCCTTGGAATCACTATCAGCATAAAGGCTTAGAGTGTTTTGTATTTTTCTGAATGATTTTTTAACAACCTATAAAAAGCTAGGTAGGAAATTTGATTGATAATAATTTTTTCTCATTTACAGAACTTAGGTGAGGATTTTGTGTGTGGTTTTCTTTTTGTTTTTAATGGAGTATAGGAGCCACCAAAAGTCCATAAACTAAACCACATATACAACATATTGCAAAAGGTTAGGTGATGACCTCCTCTTACCACTAACAAGGGTGACCTATTAAGCCCGAGGATGAAATAGTGTGAATACTTAGATAAGTATAACTTGATAGGGTCAAACCAGAATGGCATTTACAAGGGCAAATCATGTCATTCTAGCCTGTAGGACAACTCGTTAAAAGAAAAAAAAAAAAAGGAATCAAAGATGATTTTGGAGTGAAAGTGGACCCAAAGGCCATAACTGATATAATTTTCAGGAGGCTTTTGACAGCTTGTTTAAAAATACTATTAAAAAAATAAAATGCCTTTTCAGAGAGGGTAGAGCAATAAATTAAAACTTAATAAGTCAAAACAATTCACAGTGGATTAATGTCTTTTACTATGAAAAGAAGTTTGGAGTTTGGGACAGTTTATGGGACAGCATAATTGGAAAGATTTATGGTAAAGGTGTTGTATTTTATTATTTATTTGCAAAGAAAACAATGGGTTGGAGAAATCTTGTGGCTGAATGAGTTTTTAGTCAGAATGAAGGACGAGCGAGTGGAGTTCTCCCAGTGTATTCCAAAGCACTGATGGATCAGGCTGTGTAAGTCCAGATAATATTTAACTGTGGTATGTGTTAGCAGTGTTGCCCCAAGGGAGGACAGCCTCAGCTTCTCTGAGGTTCATCCTTCCAGTCAAAATGGATCTGATTAAATCTAGTCATTTGATGTCTTTGCATGACTCAGATTGGACCTGTGTGACAGACAAGGTGGGGCTTAGCAGCAGCCTTTGAAGGAAGTGGAATTTAAATGGTCTTTGCAGCAGTTCAGTGTATGGCCATTCTGGTTTCTTTGCTCCTCTTCATGCCTTCATTAGCCCCAACACATTTCCCAGGCACTTAGAGCTCTCATGAAGGACAGCAAAAAACACAGTAGTTGCAAGTTGCCTCACTCTCTCTCATGCTAATGCTAAGTACTGATGGTGAGTCATGGACTGAATGAATACTACAGCACTTCCCTGGCTTTTTTGTACTAACAATGCTAAACTGGATGATGGCTTTAACTTTCTCAGTCCTATAGCCAGTCTAAAGCTCCCGTTCTTTCATTCAGAGCAGGGAGATGTACAAAAGCACCAAAGAGACAGTTTTGGGTATAAAAGCAAAACATACTAAAGCTGTATGGAGAGCGGTTTTCCATTCTGTGAAATCTTTTTAAGGATTTCTAAGTTGATTCCTTTTCTTTATCATGATGAGACCAAAACCTTTAGGATGAAGGAGGAGAAGGTTCAGGATCCTTCCATCTGCCATCTCCCAAAACCTAAACAGGTGATCAGCAGCAACAAAATTGGTAATTCCATGAACAATGGAGAAGCAATATGCAGAGGGGAATTGAGAAATCCAGGTTCAAAACTTTTATTCTGTCTAGGTCCCCTATTCTAGATCAGTCTGTTAAACATCTCTTGTTTTGAAAATGACATTATTCTATTTATTTTCTAAGTAATATTCCACCAGTGGATCAGTGTTGTCTAACCAGAAAATACCACACCTTTAAAAACATTCTCACCCAACTTTACTGATCAGGAAAGTCTCAAATGCTTGAGCAAGGCCGAGGTGATGTGTAATACTGTGCATGATGTTCTGTCAGTTGCATATATAAAAAGTTGGTTTTACGTAGGTGCTAGTGCATGGCTTCATTTCACTGGTATGTTCTGCTGAGTTGTGACTTGACATTTAAATTTCTTGATGGTGATAATACAGCACTGGTTACAACTTTGCAATCTGCCCTAACAAGAGCAAGTCCTGTTCAGCAACATCACTGCGGATTGTAGATGTAATGGCAGCTGTTACTACTGTTGTTCATGCCTTTGTTTCTTTTCACAATCCTTACAAAAAATTTTGGAAAGCTAGCCTTCAGAATATATTATTTAAGAGGAACCATTCCCCATTCCTCCTCACTTCTTCTTTCTGTTTTCTTTTTCCCTGTTTTCAGTGATGCCTTTCCTTTTCTTTCCACACATCTTTCATCCAACTTTTCCTATTTACATCTCTTTGCCATGGGTAACTCTTCTTCATTTCAAGAGGGTAAGGCGCTTTTTTTTTCCATTTCTTTTCTGTCCTGTCTTTGCTTTAGTTGACAATGCATAACAAAAAGAAGTATTTTGTAGAACACCAAATGTATACATGGCTACTACAGTTTTTTCTTTAATCAGAAGTTGAAATCTGAGTGTACTATGACAGAAAATCTTGCACCATGGCATTGAAATGAGAAATCATTATATCTTATTTTATTGTACCATAAGAAATTTTAGTTGCGTAATTGACTTATCGTTCACACGCGCCATCTATCAATGCTGTGGTTTCATTAACCTATTCTTACAGACATATAGTGTCATTGCAAAGTTTAATGCATATTTCATTGTGATATCCTTACATGTTGCAAAACAAAAATATTCAGCAATGGTCTAGGATGGTTCTCTAGTCTGAAAGAGGCAAAAAAAAGAAAAACCAAAACAAAAAACCCAAAACCAAACCAAAACAAAACCCCAACAAAACACAAACAAACAAACAAAAACAAGAACAACAAACCAAACCATAGTAATTTTAAGAGCCCTCACTGGCTTACAGTAGAAAGTACACAGTCATGTCACCCAAGACTTTATCTCCAGTATTGCTGTGGTTAAATCACTGTAGTTATATCTGTTTTAAAGTCTCATGTACCAACAACTGTTCTGGATTGGCAGTGTCTTTTTGAGCTTAGTTTAAAATGCTTCTAAAACAACATAAACTACACTGAAAGTAAGCCACGTTCTACTAACAGAATAGTAGTCCTTATGTAGAATTACGTTGATTTCAACAGACTGAATATTCTAACTGATTATTGGTATGGAGTTATTTTTGGAAGTCAGGACTAATCCTAAATCTTTTATCTATATATACACACACAGTTTAGAATCCTGCAATCCTAAAACAAGTCTTGACTATCCAAAATGGGCTTTCTTTGAAATAATCTAACATCTAAAATCAGAAGGATTTAAGCTATGTGATTTAAAGAATAAGCTACAAGGAAATAAAAATACTGTATCTACTGTGGAAATGCTCAGTTAATCCACATGAGAAGCAGTTTCTGGGCTTTACAAAAAGACTGAGCTGCACAGGCGCTTCCCACACAGAGCCAAGCGGAATCATCTTTCCAATATTTTTCCTAGCTCTTTACACATTTTGCATAGTATTTATGAAAGCAGTTAATAATCTTAATCAGTGCTAGCGTAAAGCACATATGCCTTCATTGATTCCTGCTGAAACATATAATGTTGGTATGACTTTTCTTAAGAGATTCCCTGAAAGGTCGTTAATGTGAGTCTATTTTTCAGCATTTCTTCAGACTTAATCTTCAGAACACTTGCTGATGGGTCATGGGAGTACTGGCCAAATCCACATTATTAGCTGTACTCTTTTGCTGTCCCTCCTTCTAAGGCTGGTGCTAACTTGCCTGAAAGGGTAGTTAAAAATACCCTTGAAAACATGTAATAAACAAACAAATTAAAAAATCTTCACTGTATCATGTTTCATTGAGCTGTGTTTGCAGTTGTTCTAGAGCTGTAATGTACTTATATTTGTTAGGAGGAGAGATTGCTGTGCCTCTGACTGGAAGAAAAAGTGATCTAATAAGATTTGGCCTGCACTAGGGAAAAAGATGGAGAATATTTCCGGTAAAAGTTTGTAGAATGGAGCAGGTTTGTCTTTAAATCACAGGCTGTTACAGTGTGAGACATAGTTATTTTGCAGGAAGACATGGAGTAAAAGTTGGAAAAAAGACAATACTGGTGAATATAAGGGTTAAAGAATAAAGTGGGACTCGTATAATGAAGACCAAAATCTGCCAAAACCAGTTATTTCCTTCTGTTCTGTTTCTGTTGCTGTTCAAGCTCGTTTTAATAGAGTGGAGCAAAGGAGCAGAATTACCCAACAGGCTTAAGTTGTAATATTTATACGTCAGTGAATCAAAATCACCCATAAACATGGTTGAGAATTGTAAATATTGTAATCAGGGATATGTTAATGTTCTGTTACATAAATTAATTAGGTCTCTTGCCCTGGAGGGTCCACAGAAAGGCAGTAAACCAGAAATTTAAATCGTTCTCCATGTGTGTCAAGTTGAGGTGCCTGAAAACAGCATATCCATTTCTTCTAGCTCAGTTTTCTTGACCTTTCAGTTCTTCCTTGGCATCTTCTGAATTGTTAAAAATAAAATCCTTATGAGGACACTGGCAAGTGGTTAGCAAAGCTCATTATGGCAGCTTTCAACATTCAGCTATTGAAGTGATAAAAGTCAGGGCTGAAAAGGGAAAAGATAATTGTATACTTTAGGAAATAGGAAAGGTGGATGTCCAGTGACTGTCCTGGGAAGACAGGTGAGCTAAGATGTTTCCCTCCAAAGCTAAGAACCAAGTGGGCAGGCCTCCCTGTCACATCACTGTTGGACTCCTGAAAACAGTAATCCTGAAGCCAAGGAGCCCTCCTGCTAGACGTGCATTACCCAGATCTTTAAAAATAGTCTGTAATTCATTATGGGTGAGATTCTGCTGCCCCCACCCTGGCTGGGAGCATGGCTGTATTCCTTGAAGGGTACAATGCTGTTCAGCATTGAGAGAGTAGCAGAATCTGGGCACTTAAAGTACTTAAAATAATCACAGTCTTCTGAAAATTCCCAGTAATTATCCGGATTATTGTTTTAGTTGGTTTTTAATTAGTGCTATATATTGAATGGAAATTAATGCAGAAGATTTAATCTGCACTTATCTCTACCTCATTTGATAACTTTCAGGATTTTTGTATTTACAGTCAGTATACATACCATTTCACAAGCCTACTGCCAATCTTTTAAATGTATGGAAGATGATTGTGAAATGACATCTATCTCTGTGGCTTTTGTGACATTATCTTCAATTGAATTACATGCCACCTTTCCCTCATTTCTTCCAGCCCTGCTGTATTTCTGTTCTATGGAAACTCCCCGTTAGCATTCTGAATGTCTTGATTCTGCTATTATCCATCACTTTCCATTTCAGTTATCTCAAGGTGAAATTTTGCTGCTAATTCAAAAAGCTTTCTCTCTTCTTTGTGTATTAAATGACTTTGCCCAAAGACTAAAAAACCTACACATAAGATAAAGTTAAGGCCTGCCCGTATTTTATGCCAGAATAGTAAATGCAGGGGAAAAAAAGGGGTAAAGAAGGAAGCATAGCCATCAAACTTTCTCTTTCTTTGGATGGGGAGGGATTGAAGGTTATTTTCCAGAAAAGTACAAGTCTAATGAACTGAGAACTTTTTCCTTACATAATTGCATTCCTGGATCTGAGCATTTTTTTAAAAACACCATCATCATGCTTTAAATAGCCATGTCTCCAAATGAACATAGCAATGGGGGGAAATATCCTATTCTTAACTGGCTTGGAAGGATAGCAGGGAATAATTCTTGTACACCTAACTTTTTTCATATTCATGTAATGTATTTTCTCAGTAAGCCAGATATTTTATTATATATACTACACTACTATCATATCTGTCTTCCCAATCTCATTAATTACTTCATGAATTACCAGTTTAATCAGTAAGACAGTAATAATGACGAATACATTTGCTTATACATGGAATAAGTATCAACTATTTTTTAATTAGGGAGTTGCACTGTTAATTGCTGGGTGCCCTCTATGTTCTATGTGTTCAACAGAGCCTTCTTTACTGTTTGTTATTACTAGACATAGAGAAAGCTTAACCAGTGCACAGTTCAGGTTTGTTGGATGCTGATGCTGCCTCACTGGCAATTAACATTACTGTGAATACAGCCATGCTTTATTTTTAATGGTGTTCCATTTGGTCCAGCTCAGGAAGATTTTACATTTTGCTTAGTGTGTGAATTTAAGTTTCCAATTTCTGATAGCTACAGAAAGACAAAATAAAATCAGATCTCTACATTTAATGATCTCAGTGAGTATAGTCACCCATATAATCTTGCTTTCCATTAGCAAAAAATAATCAAGTAAACATTAGGAATGAAATAATTACTGAATCTACAATATAGATGACATTAAGGCAGAGGTCTTTTGAGTGGTTCTGTTCCTGATTTTATTACCTACCAGTTAATAGGTGTAGATTTTCCTGAATGAGTACCTCATAGATGATGACTGTGGAAGGTGATGATAACCCCAGATGCAGAGTGGATTTGTGAGCAAGAACCACATCTAAATAAGAAGAACAAACAGGAGTGGATGAAGGGCATATGGAAGTACTGGAAATGGATTTACTATTTTAGCATTGTAGCAAGTGTTATCCCTTACACTTAAATAGAATTTCATTTATAGTATCAGCTGAATGGCTGTGATTTCACTAGTTTGGCAGCAGATTCTACCTGTGGAGCCTTTCCAACCTCTGCTCTGCTCTTTTTTTTAAAATTCAGTGGAGATGTGGGTTGCATTAGTTTCTTTTTCTAGCTATCAGAAATGCATTCTGAAGCAGAAATAAATGAGGATTCCCAGTATTTCTTGATAATAGAAGCTTTACACAGAAATGTTCATATTTCATGGTGTTCATAAAATGCATGGAGCGGATTTTAGCTGCAGGTGCTCACGAGTGTCAAGGACACAAATTTATACACTCTGTATATAGATTCATTTTACAATTTAAGTATGAGTATTTGACTATTCTGATCAAACATGGAAATCTAAGTAAAATTGGGTTTTGGGGTTTTTTTTCATTCATTGTTTTCCATATTAATGTAGGTACTTATCTTTTGTGAAACCAGAGGAAGGGATGGTGGCACTTACCATGGAAATGGCAACAGAGAGATGGGAGTCACGCACTGGAGCCTTCCTAGGCTGCAAGATAACTTCAGCCAGTTTGCTGCCCCCAAAGCAGCAGTCTGCTCTTCCTCTCAGTTTTAGCAGCTTGTATCAGTCCTTCCTTCAGCACGGGTATTTTTGTGGCTGGGCACATGCTATTAGAGAATGAGTTGGATTAAAACTAGATCAGGGAAAAGAATAGCAAAAGCAGTTAGGTGGGAAAGAGTGGCAGGGGCAAGGATTGCTTCAACCTCCATTGGTACTCATGTATGTGAGCTTCACATGTTTACAGAGGAGCATATATTTTTGATGGCAAGATACTCTCCCTGTTCAACTTAACAATGTAACACATGGTGAAAATGAAGATGATATATTAAAATACATCACCGATTTTCTGTGTGTTATTAAGCAAGTCATTTACCTATCTCATGCATCATCTTCGACCTGGATATTGCTGGAAACCAGCTCTTACGTTTGCTTTTTTTTTTCTCCCAGAATATAATTTTTTACTTCCATTTCTCCTCTCCTGAAACCCTGAAGTTCTGTAGGACTCCAGATAGGTGTTGTGCAGTCTGCTAATCTTAGCTCATTTTTACTTTAAAAGCACTGTAGCTTCACCTGATACGTTGGGTACAGTTGGTGCTTTGGATTACCAAACTCCCATTGACAGAATTTGTGACCTACCTTTGGACACAGCTTGCAACAGTCAATAAAAAAGCAGTGAGATAAATACCTGGTAGAGGACAGTGGGGTCACTGGTTATATATAGGAAGAGTTGCTCCAAAAATAGAGTAGTATTTGGAGGTGAATAACCTTAGACTATTTCAGGGCTATTGAAAGAGATCTCTTTTTTTTTCTTCTTTTTTTTTTTTTTTTATCTCCCAGAGTTGGAAGAGTATTGCTGAGTAAGGAGTGTCCGATCCCATTTACTTACTAGCTGCCAAATCATGACTACTTGGAATCAGTTTAAGCCTCCTTCAGTGCACATAGTTTATTGCACAGGCCCATCAATTAATTTGTTTTTCCATTGTGTAATTTTGTACTATGGTTCTAATACAGCAACAAATCTGTATCTTCAGAGATTATTGTTCTGTAACAGTTCTGAAAATTAAGTACCCAGTGTATATAATTATTAACTTAAAAGCTATTTCTTCCTACGTGTGTGCAATGGAAAATAGTCTCTGGATAATGAGTATCATTCCAATATTTGATTCATGCCTGAAAGTAATTTCACAGAATTTTGATTTGTCTAATGTAGCTCTTTTGTGTTTTCTGACTCATTTCTGCTGAACATATACAGTAGGACATTTTGAAATGGAAGTGAGTGAAACTGATATAACCCATCAAAATAGATGAATGGTATTAAGCCATTTGATTCAGGCATGTAATCACGAGCTGTGGTATTCCTTCATTCTTCACGTTGTTCTTTCTTGTAAACATGCTACCACGTGGCTGGATTCAGTAAACACTTCCCCAGTGCATTTCACTTAACTGTGACAACAGTCAATACTGCATTCAAGCAGAACATTTTTTCCTGTGCTCTGTATGGCTTCAGGCCCTGTTGGAGTTTTTACTTACCATAACCTGTGAACTACTGGAAGGAGATATTTATTACTCTCACATATAACCACTGGAAACTCTGCTGCCTCCAGCTGCAGGTGTCCAGGAACCTGCAGAACACTTCCAGCTCAAATCATTCTCATTCTGTGCTCCCCTAAGCAGTTGCTGGAGTTGCAGCACTGGCAGTGCAGTTTTTGAGACAACGTGTGCACTATCTTATGTGTCCAAATACTCAGGGAAAAAAAATTACTAACCCATTTAATAGCAAGATGGAAATTTTGAAACTGTGTATTCCATGCCATAGGACTCATTTAGCTTTCACTATGCAGAAAACAAAGCCAAAGGCTCCTCTACACATTCCCCCTCTGCTGTACTGTGTTTGAGATGGAAGG
Source organism: Actenoides lindsayi (assembly GCA_025331215.1). Lineage (NCBI taxonomy): Eukaryota > Metazoa > Chordata > Aves > Coraciiformes > Alcedinidae > Actenoides > Actenoides lindsayi. Next base: position 11,710 of record WTSP01009668.1, on the reverse strand, counting down.
GTAATTGTGCTTGGAAAGGGTGACTGGATTACAGCTGCCTTTGACTTCCAGGTTTTTTAGTGACATCATGGTGGCTAAACATGTGGAGAATATCGCGACACAATGGGGAAAATGGGATTTGATTTCTTTGAAATCAGAAAAAAAAAGTAATTCTTTCCCTTTGAGGACAGTTGCCAGAAAACCAAATCAATTCTGTTTATTTTTAAGACTTGGAAGGTTTTGACTCTGTATTACCAATTGCTGAGAAGCTTAATCATCCAACTACAACCAGACCAAAAGCTACTGGCAGGCGACCACCCTCCCAGTCTCTCACATCTGTAAGTTAATTTTCTTTTTCTTTTAAAAATATTTTTTCTGATTCCCCCCCCCCCCCCCCCCGCATTTGTGTTCCCTGGTGTTTTTACTACGTTTACACAGCCATTCCTTCACACGTACGGTGAGGCACAAGAGGCACATCTCAGGAAAATTCATGTCAAACAACTGCCAGTATTTTGAATACTGATGTTTAAAACATTCCCTTCTTTCTAAGATTTGTACCCCCTTACTTGAGTGCTGCCAAGTATTCCTAGCCAGCCATGACTGAGGCCAGAAATATCCTTTATAAAAATCTTTGGAATAAATGAGTATGTACTAAGTATTAAGAATTTTGAAAGGGTTTCCCAAAAGAAGCATTTCCCTTGGTTTCTCTAGGACATTTACCAGATTTTGAGGACAAACAGACCATTTCAGCCTTCAACAGCTCTCCTTGAGCCATCATGTGTTTCTTCTCATTAAACTCACAATTGTTAATATAAGGGTGAATTGTTAATGTAAGGGTGATCCCTCAGCTTTATACCGAATGTGTAATATAGGGGATGGGACACCTCCTTGGTCAGTTTAGGGTCACCTGCTGCTCCTCCCTGTAGGTGCAGCCTTTTGCTCTCTGCACCCTTCAACATAGCGCGAAAGATCTAGCAGTGACCGTGGTCTGCACACCAGTCACTGGTACTAACTCTAAACATTGGATGTTATCAGTGCTGGAAGCAGACACTGTCTGCAAAAATATGCCTTTAACTGTAGAAAGTGCAGTTACTTAGAAGAGACTGAGCAGAAAAGTAAAATCACTGACCAGACCTAGTTCTGGTCTAGCTCAAACCAGGACAGGGTGGAAAAAACCTTTCCTGTTTGCACCTTTAATAAGAGGCCAGGCACAAGGCAGCCCTGCCATGCCAGCAGTGTTCACAGGCAGCACCATGGGTCCTCTGAAGAGCTGCAAAGTGAGACCTGTACTGAGCAAAGCCATGGCAGAGATGCCCAGGTGGCAGAGCTAGCATCCCCACAGCACAGTGCTCAGCATCCTAGCCAAGTAAGGTACAGCTCTTCTTTCATACAGAAGGATGCGTTCATCTTACAATATAATGCAATGCAAAGATGTAAATTCATGTTGAATTCAACTCTTAGGTATATCTTATTTCATTAATGCTTTCAAAGCATTCTAGCCTTGAAAATAAGATGTAAAAAAGGGGGAGTAGGGGGAGGGAGAGTCTTGGGTTTAATATTGTTATTTTGAAAATTGTAACTTAAAAAAATGTAATCACATAAATGCTTTTATTCTTCCTTTGTTAAATTCTTATATAATGAAGATGCCTGCTTTTTTCTTCCTCTCTTGTGGTGTGTGTGTGTCTACATAGTCATCCCTTTCAAGCCCTGATTTCTTTGACTCACCAAGTCCCGAAGACGAGAAGGAGGAACATGTTTCCATTACTCACAGAGCTATTGAAGCATCAAGAAAATCAAGAACTGTTACAATATCACAAGTAAGTTAATTGGAATGCCTCTAGTGAACTTTGTCACATGAGTCTTCATTTTTTAAAACAATATTCAAATACATATTTTTAAAATTTAATTAAGCAGTCACCTGGTAACTAGTCCTTTAAAGAAGCTTAAAATGGCAGAGGTTTCTAAAGATTGCTCTGTGTTTGAAATACAAGTCTAAAGTGAATTGCACAGTCAAAATGTCTCCATAACCATACTGTGAAAAAAAAAATCCTTCTAGTGTAAATTCATTTCACGGAATCAGAGAAGCTAGGGCAGTAACTTTGAGAAACAAAGGCCCTTTTTTTCCAGCTGTAAATTGAGTTTACATTAGAAGAGTCTATAAGCAGAGAATATACAACTCCTTCAGCCACTCTAATAGTATGTGAAGTAAAATTTGCAAGTATAAACACTTTTTGTACTGGTATAGTTGTATTCATTTCATAGGCTTTTGCTGTTCTTACCGTATATTGACAGAAAACTGTAGAATAATCAAACATTACAGGAGGAGTGTGTAGATCAGGCTTTCAAGGTTGGAGCTATTTTTAGTACATAAGGGTATCTTTAATAATACAAATGTTATATCCTAATACTATAAGAGAAGTATTTGAAATACGAAGTCATGCACTTCTATGATAAAGTTGTTAAGAATAATGTTTTGCTGTATAGCTCCCTCTTCTGGGAGCACTTGTATTAAGGTGTACTCTTGGGCCAACACTCATAAATTATATGCTGATATGCCAAGGATTTAGATGTTGTTGCTGTAAAACAAGGTGACTACTATCAGAAAGTAGCTGCTTGAGGCTTTAATGCTGATAGACAGTTAAGCCCTGTAATAAGGTGTTCAGAGTGGATGACTCCAGTTGTGTCTTGCACACTTGCTTCAGGTTTGAACTCAGCCTGATATCTCTTTTCCGTCTGAAGGAAATTTGCATCTAGTCATATAAGAATTATTATCCATGAAAGATCCATTCATAGGTACACATTACTTACACATGCACACGAAGTTGAGCATTGAAACCACTGGAGTGATTCAGCTTTCTTGTGATTATAACACCACTTTCATTTCTATGGTCACACTGTTCTTTCTGCACAACACCTTTTTTTATGCGGTGCTTGCCCAGGACAGGTTCTGTGCTCAGTCACACTTGTGTAGTGGGAAAGACTGTTATTTGCAGAACTTGGTGGATGCTGTTCTTCCCTTTCCATCCCACTTTCTCCTAATTTTCATCTGACCACGAACTTTTCTCTCTGTTGCTTTGTCCAGCTAATGCCTCTGCCTCAGTTCCCAAGTCCTCATTTACAATGTGTCCTATTCCATACCATTTTTTCTCAGTATCTTACTCTATTTGCTGTTCAATTTCAATTACCTTTCCTTTCCAAAGTTAGAGTTGGAGGCTTGCCTAGTGCTTTTTCTAACTCTTGGCCAAATAAGATTTTCAGATATTCCTGGTAGCTGCCATATAATGTGCACATTAGCATTGCCAAATAACAATATGCTAAGATATCATGCTTAGGGATGTGATCTAGCAGTGTACATGTAGAGTAGGGTTACTGGTTGGACTTTAAGATCTTTCCAATCTAAATGATTCTATAATTCTATGATAAATAATTAAGTCTGGCCTTACCTGCTATTTTGATAACTGTACTTGTACACTGTTTTGGGTATGCAATAAAGTAGCTGGTAGTGTATGGCAAGTGGAGTTCAGATTTTCTATACCTTGTCTAATACGATAAGGTAGACAAATCGAGCACTGGATTGCATTTCAAGACGTATGGGATCCTTTTGAGCTAGCCACGTGGTTCCAGGGTAACTAGATAAGCACTGCATTTTTCTGTTAAGTTCCTAGAGGATTGAAGAGCCATTGGCAGTTATGGGGATTCACAGAAGCTTTAGTTAATAGAAGACAAGGCATTCTTATTAATATCTTATCATTTTGAAGCCATAGGATTTTGTGTTTTCTTTTTATATCATACCAACAAAGCAAACATAAGGAATACTTGAGATTTTTGGCCGTGCAGTTTTGTGCTCTGCAGGAGACATCCATGGATATAGGTATGTTCTCACAAACTTCTGAGAGAATCACTGGGCATCTTTCCCTGGTTCATTTCACTGCTAGGTCTGAGATCGTGGGAACACTTCTTGCTGACAGGTTGTAGCAACTGTGGAAAGTCTTACTGAAGCTGTCTGAATTTCTGCATCCCAACCAGACCCCCTCTGATGTACCACGTACAAAGATAATGACTAATTGGCATCCTTTGGGCAAAACTGCCTATGTTTGACTATGGACTTTCAACATTACTGAAGAACAGCAAAATACTTAATATCTGCTAGAGGTCTAATTTTCATAAAGCTTTCTCTAGACATTAAATATTATTCTTTCCATTGCAGGTGTCTGATAATAAAACTTCCCTGCCTCCAAAACCAGGAGGTTTGGCTAGTGGCAGTAATGTACAACCATCACTATCCCCTTCACCGTCACCTGGATTTCACTCAATTGCTATGGGAACAACAGGCCACAGGTCAAATTCCCCATCCCTGTTTGGTACTGAAGGAAAGCCAAAGACTGAGCACTTGAGCCAAGGTCAGACTGCCCTGGAGGAGCTGAGATCACAAATTAAGGAGCTGAGAACCATCATTGAAACCATGAAAGACCAGCAAAAGTAAGTACTGCAAATCACAACTGTAGGTGGGATGCATCTATTCATGCATGGTGTTGGTAATAGTTTCTTCTTGATCTTGCCTTCATTTGTTACTCTGCACTGTTTGCCTTAGTGTTTGTGAGTGATTTTCATCTGACAGAACATGTTCGGGGTGAGAAGCTCAGGAAAAATGACTGGCATTATCCATCTGTAACAGCTTTTTTTTTTCTATCTTATGACATAAGCAGATGTTTATGGGATGTTGAAAAAGTTAAGTTACAAGCTATATGTAGTGATTAAGGTTCATATGGTTTTTTTATTTGCCAATAACTATATGGGAATTCATGTGCATCAAACTTAATAAGGAGTGCATTTGTTCTAGTTGTAGTACAAATTACCACAAGTTTCTAAAATTCTTAAATCAATTTGTTGTTTGACTGTGAGCGCATTTTCCCAGGAAGCTCATAATACAAAAGAAGTAATTGAATTAGGACATTTTTGTTTATGACCCTGCATCTTATTGTTTTAGTGTTGCACATCTTTATTTTCTTTAAGCTGCTTATTTCTTAGGAGAAACTGGGGGCTGATGTCTAGCTTTTGCTATTCCTGAGAATATTTAATGTTTTGGAAGCTAAACCTTTACTTACTTTGTCAGTTGTGTGTAGCCCAGGCAGGAAAAAGAAAAGGGAAAGCAGCATGCAGAGACTGTGGTGGAACAGAGGTGTGTGGGGAGTTTGGGAGAAGATGTGGGATGGCGTGGATCTAGCCAGCAAGCCCCACAGCTTCACTTCTTAGGCTGACCTCCTCTTCTCTGGTCTCCCTGGCCCTTCTTGCAAGGGCAGCTTCCACCTACTGGTTTCTGTCCTAAGGCGAGATCACTTAGTGGAAACATGACAGTATGTCTGCTCCTTATAGCTATGTTCCCCTTCCTGGCGAAGGTGGATGACAGCAAATCCATATTTGGGATCATTAAGTCTTATAAATGAAGTTGAAGGTTACACTGTATTGCTGACATAAACAGCTTTTAAGTGGCTTAAGTATGTGATAGCATGGACAGGATTTGTGTTACCGGTTTCTGTGACCCACCAACAGCCAAGCCATCTACATTTTGTATGGCAAACTGAATGCTGATAGTGTTGATACAGCTAGTCCAGAGCATGTGTGGAGATGCAGGGCTGTTAGGAGGAAATGTATCATTCAGTAGTCATGAGGGGTATGGGGAGGCAGGGCGGGGAGCTTCTGTCCTTTTATAGGAAGTCTTACTTCTCTGCAGTATAGCATATAGTATACAAGAGTATACTGACTTTAATTAGAGGAAAAAAAGCTAATGAGTGAAACGGGGAAAATATGCCTCCAAAAGGTGATCTTCTGTATTTCACTAGTGTATTTCCATTCCAAGGGGTTTTTTTGCATTCTTTTAACAGAAAAGAGATTAAACAGTTGCTGTCTGAGTTGGATGAAGAAAAGAAGATCCGTCTACGATTGCAGGTACTTAAGTTATTTATACTGTTATGGAAATATTGGCAGATTTGATTTAGCCTCAGCTATGGGACATAAAACTCTGCTAAGACACTGAGATTCCAGTGAGTCAATAACTACTAATGTTTCTGTTAGGCTATCCCTTTTCCTTCATATATATGTCAGTCTGTGTCATATATATTGCAATACTGGGTTCTTACGGAAAAGCCTGATAATTATCTAAAAATATATCAGCACAAGTAGACAAATATAAGGAGAAAATAAATTAAACACAATAAAGAATTCAAGCTATGATATTTTTAGTCTCAGTTTTAATGGTTTGATTTTGTCACAAATCATGTCTTTTAAAATAATTTGCTTTCTCTGAAAGCTTTATATTTTGCAGTACACATATCTCAGTTGTTGATATGCTTGGAATATTATTTCATATGGCAAGATTTTTATGTCTGCTTTACAGACTGTACTCAGATTGTCTTTACTAAAGCATACTAAACAATATGAAAGAAGGTGCTCTGATTAAGAACCCAGCTACTGCTGCCATATTTTGTATAGTACCTTCCCTCTAGATATTGTCGTGCTGCCTTATTCATTTGCCAGGTAGCATGATGCCCAACTTGTGTGAGAGTCATTTCCTAGGATCATTGACAGTGCTGGTTTGAGATGGAGTGACGTTTAAACTGCTTTTCTGAGTTTCGGAGAGTGATTTGGACAATGGCATTAACAAAATGCTTTAAGTGGTCAGGCAGTTGGACTGCATGATCAATGTGGGTGTCTTCCAACTGGAATAGTCCTTGTCTAGTATATGTACATTACAGCTCATTTAGTATTGATTATATTTTGTATTTTTACGGTATAGGTCTGCACTTTTTGTTTGTACCAGGAATAGAAAATGTAACTGTAGCTTCACTAGGCTGTTCTTGCTCAGTAAAGTGCTTGGGAACACGGCAAAGTGTGGCAGAGCTTGAGACCATCTATGTCCGTCCTCCAGGTCTGCCTAAAGGACTTTGTGCATGCAACCACATAGAAGTATGGCTTCTAGTAACACACAATTCATGTTCAGCTTAAATGAAAATTTATTTGGATAAAATAAATTAACATTTTTAATAGCAATTATTGATTTAGTCTAAAAGGCCAGACTATTCAGAGGTCTGGATTCTACTTCCAAAACTGGCTTTAAGGCTTTATACAGAGACCTACATTGATGGTTTTAAAAGCTGAATGCTTTTACTCCAGTTCAAATGTTGCTTATACTGGTAAATGTTCAGATGCTAGCCAAGGTGGTATTATTAGCTTTACATGAAGATGAGGGCTCAGCAAACAAAAGTTGCATTAGTTTAAAAGTGCTCTGAATGTCATATAGTAGCACAGCCATTCAATCCATGTGTTAAAGGTGACTGCCTTGATGGTATGGTGCAGTTGAGCACTGGGGGTGTGTTTGAATACATATAATACCCCTGCCTCGGGGGTTCCAGTGTCTGTCAGAGGGGCCAAGTGTACAGCTAGGGCTGATGATGGTTTAAGCCACATTCTTTTGCTACACAGCTCTACATCCATCAGAGCCCTTGAGGTGCCTGGATGCAGGCTTTGATGGGTGTAGAAGGCAGCTACCATCCCTACAGCAACAAGGATCCCTACAGGAGAGAGTGGATAGGTTTTGCTCCTCAGCTACCAGTGTTTGTTGTCAGCAGTTTGGTTTACTTCTGCTGGGTGTGAGTGAAGCAGCTAGTGCATGGACACAGTGCTCATTCTGCAAGTAATTCCTGGCAGCGAGCTGTGTGGCTTCTGAAAGTTGTAATTTAAAGAATTTGGAAGGTCTTGTGGTATATTCAATGACTTGTCAATACTTGTCAAGCTCTGAGGGGAGGAAGCTGAGAGTGGTCATCTTATGCAGATGAGAAAGTCACCTCAGTTTGTGAAATCTGTGGAAATAAGAGTAGTATAAAACCCGTACTCAAGACCTGTGGACTAGATGAAACATGCTCTTTCCAAGCAACACCAACTGTGCCTCGGTTTGTTAAAGTGTCTAATTTCATCACAACTATGGTTTTTGTTTGTTTTCAGATGGAAGTTAATGACATAAAGAAAGCTCTTCAATCAAAGTGAATACTTGATAGGTGGAATGTTGCATTATTCTTCATGACTGAGACTCAAATTTATGCCCCAGCCAAAATAACTTTGTGCCAAATGATTTAAGAATTGCCTCAACATCCCTGTGTTTGAAGGATTAGCACAACAGTTTTTGATAGCACAACAAAAATACCAACGAGGACAAAATTTCCAACCGAAGCAGTGCTGTGCAGCACTAGTTGTGACTGAAATTGATCTTCTTGTGCTAAAGGCTCTCTACTTCAAGATCCTAGGTGAAATGAAAACTCAGGCAGTTTAGTCCATAGTGGTACTATTTTGATGATATTTTTCCATAAATAAAGTGTATTTCAGATTATCTGTTTACAAGCTTTATGATTTTGACTTTTGATTTTTAATTGTCTTTTGTCACAGATTTTAAAATGTTTGTACTGCATATAGCCAGGAATGAATGTTAATGTTGGGGCTGGAGGGATTATTTTTGCTTCGAGATAGAACAGCCTACTTTTCGTTACGGTTTTAAGTTCTGTTAAATATGCAATTTTATGTCCCCGAGCCCCCTACAACTTAAACTTACGTTGTGTACAGTAATGTATTTACAAGAAGGAAACAAACCAACAGAAGTCTGGTCTTTGCAATGATTTGTGCCTTTCTTTGCCACACACTGACTGGAGCCGGTTGCAAGCCAGGTCTCCCTAATGTAGCTACCACGACGACTCCTGTCCCCGGTGTCCGGCAGAGGTCACCTTCTCAGTGTACAGCTGCTCAGTCAGTAGAGCCAGGTTCGTGCGCAGTGGCAGGACAAAAGGGCGCAGCTGGGAGCAGCTTTGTCTTGAGCAGCTGTGGCTTTTTAGCTTTCCTGGTTTTGATAGGCTTCTCCCTCAACTTGAATGTTCATCTCCGCTTGATTTTCATTAGATGATTTAAACGCCCGCCTCTGTCCCCAATTTTGCACAGAGTGAACAGAATATGCATTATTAAAGCAAAAATAAATAAAAGTAATCTATAAAATGTGAATAAAAGGTGGTATTATTTCATGCACAAGGTTCTCTGTCGTGTGACATTGTTTCATTTACTGTTTACGTGGTATTGTTTGCTGCGTTATGTTGTACACTTATAGACTGATACACTTTATAGTCCTGTTTTTGCAGCAGGACTTTCTTTTCATCATTTTATTGAATGTGATGCTTACTTCACTTTGTCCAGTTTCTCTGCTTGCTTTCATCCTTTCGAAGTATGGTCTCCCGTTTTTCTGTTTGTGGTTTCCTGTGTTCTTTACTAGAAGCAGAGTATCTCATACCTTGTCAGCAATCTCTGTTGGGTTTATACAAAGCATTTAAATAATGGATATTTTTGCATAGTGTGGAGCGAGTGGGTGAGCGATATTGGTGATGCTTCAGAGTGACAAAAAGAAGAATCACACAAAGGATCTATTTGCCACCTCATCAAATGCTAGAGCTGGCTCTAGCCAGCATATCCTGTATCACAGCTAACCACCCTGCCTGCCAGGAGCTGGATGAGACATAGTGTTCAGTTGGCTGGTCACATTCACACATGGTTGGCAGAGTTCCCATCATCTTTTTGGTATGCATAGATATATAAAATACACACTCCACCATACCCAAGTCTTGCTTTATGTGTCTCAGCTGGCAGTACAGAACCTCACGGTTGGGATGATTTCCTCTACCACAGCATCTGCTTCTGTTGTAACAGTGGTGTCTCAGATTGAAAGATCAGATAGTGAAACTTGAGATTTTTTTTTAGGTCCCAATGCATTGCTCAATGTACTCAAACAGAAGCACTAATAAAATATTTTATCACTGAAATGCTCTTATTTAACATTTATAAATAACTGTGTTAAAATATTTTTGTACAAAGAATGTTAGTCCCACTATAGTTTTCCAGCAATAAAGATTTCTATATTACTTCCATGAGGTTTTTTTTTGTTTTGTTTTTGTGAAGTTAGTAGCAGAGTTAGAGCAGGGGGAAATGAGGGATAAGGAATAAGAATTCTATTTGGGTTTGTAGTCATACATTTGCAACACATATCCAGAAATGAACAGCTCTGGCTTCCTAATTGCATCTCTGGAAAGAGATAAACTATTGTATCTGTGGTCAATAAAGTATTGATTCCTAACTTGTACCTGAGAAATACAAGAGACATCTCAGAAATGTTCCATTTTTTGCAAACAAAAGTCTGAATTTATCACGGCGTTTCCTTGTATCAGATTACATTCTCTTTTTTTCTCCTCTTGAGATAAGTTGTCATTTTATAAATCCAAGTTAGAAGTCCAACATATCACGCTTTGTAAAAGAAGGTTAAATAAGATTTTATGAAAATGCTTTGTTTTGAAAGTTGATTATTCTGGGAAAAGTAAGTTTGTAGAAATGCAAGTTCCTCTTGCTGCATTTCATTATAATAGTAGAAAGTATTTCACGTAACACATGGATTTTCCCTTTTTAAAGAAGATCAATTATGCATTCAACCTGTGGATATGAACTGCTGCTTTTAAAAATGTTTGGGTTTATATTTAAAGAAAAACAGAAAATGCTGGTGAGCTATAGTGATTTTGATGTGAAAATGATTAAATATTGTTGTTTGAAGAGCTGTGTAAAATGACTTTTCATTAATATGCACACACTGGTCTTGTGGCAGACATGTTTACGTGTAGAAGTCAGTTGTGAAACATTGGGCTCATGCCTTTGGTTGATAATACTCGAATTCTTGATTTAGTAAAAAAAAGGTTATTAGGAAAACAGTTTTGTATTCTCTTTATGTTCTTTTTTCAAATCTAAAAGGAGCAAGTACTAATGTGAGATCATAGCACTTTAAAAAGTTCTACATGGCAAGAAGACGGTAAATATTCAGTGTTTATTGTTATGTAACTTAAATTTCATCTTCTGTGTTTTTCTTACAGACAAACTGTACAAAAGGGTTAGAAGAATCTGTTGACATGCTAAGAGGTCAAAGGGTTGAACACAACTACATGCTGTAAATTTTAATTTCTAAATGTATGACAGCCAGCTGTCCAGTAAATTTTGTGAGCTACTTTTGTGTATGAAATGTCCATAGGAGTGCCATACCCTGTGACAGCCAGGACTGAAATTTGCATCTGTGCAGGCAAGGTGAGAGAACACAGTAAAACACCCTCAGAAAATCTGAAGTTACAGAATCATTTCATTCATCTCCTTGGAGAGCTGACTCACAAGGCTCTCCTTCCCTGCTCACCCTCCACATCAGGCTGCCCTGCTGCAGGGGTGGCTGTATGGTGGCCATGGCAGTACCCGCTCCTCCTCTGCGCAACGTGCCCTGTGCATAGAGTCTGTGCTGGCACAAAAAATATGTTTATTGCTGCAGGGCTTGTGCGGTGTGATGATGGCTGGTGTTCCAAGAGGTCCCTTCCAAACCAAGGCATTGTATGATTCTATGTTGCTGTGAATTCCCATGCCTCATTGCAATCATAACTGCTGACAGGTCTCATACTTTTAGCCTTGTTTTGGGGCTTTTTTGTTCCAGTGGGTCTGCCTTGGAAGTGGGGGGAGGCTGTGGGCAGAGGTGCTGCAGTTCACATATCCCACAAATATCCCTGTGCCAGAAGCCAAAGAGAGAGTACAGCTGGGGGGGGGGGGGGGGGGGGCGGCAGGTGAGCATGTTCCCCCTATCTACTCTGGCGCAGTCCCCCCCAACAACGCAGCTTCAGCACGAACG
>WTSP01009664.1:9182-54516 GCA_025331215.1 Actenoides lindsayi | reverse complement strand
TTTTTTTTTTTTTAGGCTTTTTCTTGTTCCTTTGTTTTTGGTTGTTAAACCCCCAAGAGTTTTTTTTTTTTTTCCCCCCCCCCCCCCCCCCCCCATTTTCACTCTCACTAAAGTAAAAAATGACAGGTAATAATATAATGTGTGGTAGAAGGAGAAATGCTGACAGACATTGTGTTACTTTGCTTCAATTAGGCTCTAATTACTTCTTCTCTTCAATTAGAAAATCACATGAACCAATTATGCCAGATAATGTGTGCTTATCCTATTCAAGCTGCACAATGGGTAAGGTCTATTCACATTGATTATCTTCAATTTATGCTTTTAGCCTTTTTTTCCCCCTTCTGTCTGCATGGCCCATTACAGTTTTAAAGTGGAAGCTCTTAAGCAGTTCACAGTATTATGATATCATTCAGAACAATTGTTATGTTTTGATGGAAGAATAATTTTGATGCCTTGAATGCAGAGGGGGAAAAAAATCTCTTTGGACTGAATGTATTCCAATTTTGCTATTTTGGTTAACAATATTCCCATGGTTTTTTAAATAAATATGATACAATGTGGTCTACTGTTAATGGCCATAGTGGAGTGAAACAGCTGGTTCTGCAGGAACAAAGGCAGATTTCAAAACCAAACACAGGGTATTGAACACAAGAACTGCTCGCTCATTGTCAGCAGAAGTATCCCTCCTAAAAGCCCTATCAGGCCTCATTCATGAACGATCTGCAGAGTGGAAAGCAATCAGCACAAGCAATGTGACAAGCCTAAAACCAGAAAGGGAGAAACCAGGAGAATATTTTCATGCAAAATAAATATGGGAAAAACCTGATGTAAATCCTCACCAGTCATAGAACAATTCAATTGATCTGGATAAGCAGCAAATGTGGAGAAAGAACGTTGAACACTAGAGGCAACTTAACCTCACCTCTTCTTTCATAAAGATTTAAGGAGTTTTGCTGATATATGGTTTCATCTATCCTTGTGCCCAGCTGAGGAATTAAGTCCTTTTAATTTTCCAGGGTTTAAATACAGAATACACCCTTTGCTCTCCAGCAATCTCCAGAGATAACCAAACACCAGGTAAGGTGCCCTCTGGAATCAGCTGAAACTCAGTGAATGGGAATCTTTCTCGCTTAAAACACACAAACTTCACTGACACTGGCTTGCTTCAATAGAATTTATAAGCAAAGAGAAGTCTATTTCCTGAGGAACAGAGTAGATACAAAAAGACAACAGAAAAAAAAAAATCCAAACAATACTAACAAGAGGTGACCTTTGAGTGCTCAGTCATCCCAGAAGACTCCCAGACAGCACTGGAAGCATGATGATCCCACCACAATCCAAAACAATCCCTCTCCTGAAGGAAAAAAAAAATAATCTCAGAGGCTCCTATTTTACATGTGAAATGGATTCTTTTCCCCTCTATATCTCATCTACTGTAGATCATGTGACACTTCATGGCCCAGACACTCACTCCATCTCACAGGTCTTACTGCAGCTCCTTACAGGCAGCTCTTGACCACCCCACTCCCAGCAGCTTGACAGCATCAGCACACGTTCCTCTTCCCAGGGTTTGGAGGACACACTGGCTTGATGTCTCTCAGTTTATTTCACTCTATTCTGAAATTCACCGTAATTTATAATGTTTTCTATTTTCTTTATTTGGGCTGAATTTCAATTTTTAAAGGGAAGCTTTGTGCTACAAGCAACCTTTCCTGACTGAACGTTTCGTTACCCTTTATGCTTTCTCAAGCCTGTCCAGACAGACAGACACATCGGCCCTCTGCTTCCAAGAGCACACCGATGTTGAGCGTCGTGCAGGCTACACGCAAGGATTTATTCTTTTAGATGTCCCTTGTAGCTTCTTTAAAAATAGACTGTTTCAATTGGAAGGGACCTACAATGCTCACCTAGTCCAACTGCCTGACCAATTCAGGGCTGACCAAAAGTTAAAGCACTGTCTAAATGCCTCAAACACTGATCACCCCGGGGCACCCACCGCCTCTCTAGGAAGCCTGTTCCAATGTCTGACCACCCCCTCAGTAAAGAAATGCTTCCTAAAGTCCAGTCTAAATCTCACCTGGTGCAGCTTTGAACCATTCCCACACTTCCTATCACTGGATACAGAGAGATCAGCACCTCTCTCTCCACATCCCCTCCCCAGGAAGCTGCAGACACAGCGAGGTCACCCCTCAGCCTCCTTTTCTCCAAACAAGTCCTTAGCTGCTTCTTGTAGGACATTCCTTCCAGCCCTTTTAACAACCTTGTTTCCCTTCTCTGGACTCATTCAAGGACCTTCATAACCTTCGTAAATTGTGGGGCCCAGAACCACACACCTTTCTAATCTATTACCATAAGCATCATGATTCAGTGAGCACTGGAATCGGTAGGTTAAGGTTTCTAACAAGAGCGGGACAAATCCAGAACCATTTCTTGATACAGTAGCTTAGCCCAGCCGCTTCATGATGGGTATATTAAAGGAAATTAATTCCATTATAGAAGTTTCCTGTTATGCTAAAAATAAAGGGGAATTGAAGACCCAAAGACATTGTTCAATAAACTTGCTGGGGATGACACGGCCATTGAGATCTATTTTCTTTTCTGACCAACTTTTGGTCAAGTACATAAGCAATTCAGGCTCTGATCTGTTAATCTGACAAATATGAACACATCAAGTAAAAAACCTGCACTTTTTGCAGGTGGCATACACACGTTCCTTGAAAAGAAGGCTGCCTAAGAGGAGTAAAATCATGCTGCAAATAAAAACAGGGCAGAAGTCAAAGAGTTAAACAAAGGCAAGTTATTATCTATAACGTTATGAACATGAAATTGTAATTACATTTTGACAAATTCACAAGAACTCTATATTACATGATATAATGAATGCCATAATGGAAGCTCAAACATCACGGGGAAAATGGTTACCTATGACAGGCAGAATCATTTTACATTGAATTACAACTAACAGATGTAAACAACTGAAGTACTTGTGAGACCCTACTATTCTAGGAAGTTACTACAGAGTTATGCACAGTTTAGGCAAGAGAAGCCCCCACCAAGAAAATCCTGGTTTGGCTAACAAGATTCTCTGACCAAAACGCCCTGGAAAACTCAGCTTTGACACTCCTCCCCTCTCCGTTCCACATGTTTTGAGGTCCAGACCCCACTAAAATCAAGGTCTCTCAATCACATGCTTTCTCTGACAGCAGAAAGGAAAGCAGCCAAGTGACAAAGAGCTTTCTCACAACATTTTTACAGTGGCAGAAATTAAAAAAATAAAAATATCAGATACAAAGAGACTTCCAGTCCATCTGCCAGATCAAAGGCTGTAACAAGCTTAAACATGGACCTAAACTTTTGGAAGCTGATGTGAGCAGAAGTATGTCTCTTCAGAATCTTCCTGTCATCACTCAAAATTCAGTAGAATTCACAAAGTTTTTCTGAAGTTCAAGAACACTTGACTAGCATTTTTGAGTTAGAAGAGTGACAAAGAAATAGAAGTTTAATTTTTTACGACGCTTTTTGCACTCAAAAAAAATAGAACAGATTTCTTTTTGAAGACAAGACTCTCATTTCTCAATGGTTCACACCTCCTCTTCTATTTGATGGACACTAAACACGGCAGCTCTTGCCAACTTGGAATGATTACAAAACCTTTAGAAGTGTTTGCATGGACGAGACTGAATCCATACAATCACTCCATCTCTTTTTAACAAAGAGAGTCCTTTTCTGTGAATTGTCCTAGCCAGTTTTGTCTGAGCTTGGACACTTTGGCTGGGAGCAAGGCAAGGAAGGTCGTTATTTGCTTTACATACAAAGGATGCTAGACCACGTAAGAACTGGTAAACTTCTTTCTCCTATCTAATAAAAATAAACCACTAGAAGTAACAACTTCCAGTTTCTGGCATTATACTGGCCTCTACCCAGAAGCAGAAATAGCAGTACCAACAGTTCTGTGAGCAGGTTACTTTACTGCTAAAGAAAAATAAATCCTTCTCTCTAATCCAAAGGGCTGCATTAGTGGAAGGGTCATACAAAAAGGGCTTCTATTGAGTTCAGACATGCTCTTACCTTAATAGAACTGAAACTTCTCTTTACGTCTCTTCAGCAGTATTATATGCTATCCAAATGGTAGGAATAAGGAGTAAAATTAGACCTTGCCTATACTTGCAATTATTTGAGTGCAGATACAGCAATAAAAACAAGGCCAGAGACATGAGGTAGCAATTCAGCATGGAAGAAGTCTCCATGCACACAAAAAAAAAGGAAAGAAAACCCAGGTTTTAAAATGTATGTGTGCAAATTCATTGTCTCTTGGGCATTCATAACAGTTTAGAAGTGAAATGCAGTTTATGAGCTTGAAGCATTCTCATGGTTGGTTTAAACTATTGTAAATTGCACTGCATTTACCCCTTATAAATACTACTTTACAACAATTATGACCTATAAGTAAATGCTTTTACTTGAAATGTTACTTTTTATAGCAGGCATTATACCTTTATCATTTGCCTCAAAGTTTCAGAAATAGATTACGAGAAAGGCAGAAATGAAATATTTTGCTCATGAAAAGAATTCAAGTATGCAAGACTCTTTCCAGATATTACCTGTTCTCGATAATGGTACAAAAAGAACTTTTGCATACAGATGGAAACAAACACCCAGAGGTCAACGGGGATCAAGCAGCACAGCAAGGAAGCAGACACCCAGAAGAATCTGAAGACAAGATGTAGAAGTTTTATGGCATGTGTTGTTCCTAGTTTTAGATAGGAAAAATAATTTGAAAGACTTGGTGTTTAAAATTACATCTTAACTGAAAACATAGTTAGGCCAAAGAGTCAGCTTTGAAATGGACTACTTGGAATTCTAGCACTAAAAGGAAACCAGGCTGATGCAAGTCAGTAGGAGGAAAACCAGAATTTTTCTAGGTACACAAACTCTGCAGTGATCATTCAATCAAATAAAGCAGCAGATTTAGTTTGAGGGACTCACATTTAACAATTATGGAAGTGAGGAACACTCTGTTGTGAATACAAGAGTATTGTTTATTTAAACTACTGTATAATTGCTGGGCATACTTTGATGATTTTTCTGGCTGCTCATCTAATTTATAAATCATCAGGAGGCTTGACAAGATGATAAAATCAGGTTTCCTCCTCCCTAGATTTATATATGCTCAGTTATATTATTAGTGTTGTTCTGAACAACTTAACTCGTTGATTTATAGTATGTGCTCTATGAAACACTTTTTATGTTTTTATGTGCCCTGCATGTATCTCTTGCTTTAAAAATAAAAACTGAAGAACAGTTTCAGAAACTAGGTTAAGCCCAAAAAGATAATAGAAATTGCCTCTTTTTTTTTTTTTCATAAATTTAACACAACGGTATATTCTTATTCCTCACCCTCCATCAGGTAAATGGAATGCCAAGGCCTTACATCCCAAGTCAACAAAAGTTTTTTAAAAGTGAGAAAGGGCCTCATGCCTTCGGCAGGACAAAAGTTTTCAGTATCTCTGACAGTACTGCATGTATCCCCTCAGCCTCCCTCACTGGAGGCATCTCAGGTTGTCCATTACATCTGCTCTCACCTCATCTCAAGTGATGAAAAAGGAGGCATGCACACCACTTCCAACAGGCTTGGAGTACTAAGCCAAATTAAATATACGTTCACATGCTGTTTGGATCTCTGCCCTTCATTGCTGGAAGGGCTAAGGGCTTTCCCCCTCTTCTAGTCCCCTTCTTCTCAGAAAGGACACACTGGAAATAAGCCAGTGTAATTGTGCCTCTCTCCAAGGATTAGGTCTGACTTTCCCCTCTTCCCCAACAGCGAGGCAGAAGGAACAGAATCTAAAGGCCCTACTGGTGGTACCTTCCTTCCTTCCTTTCCACGGCACACTCAGCAACAGATGGGCTGCTCAGCTGGGTTACTGCCCTTTGTCTCTCAATTATTTTCCTCCTTACCCCTGAAAAGCAGCTGGAAGTTAAGTATAGGGAAGAAGAAATGCACTGTTGGTAAAAAGTTGAA
Source organism: Actenoides lindsayi (assembly GCA_025331215.1). Taxonomy (NCBI): domain Eukaryota; kingdom Metazoa; phylum Chordata; class Aves; order Coraciiformes; family Alcedinidae; genus Actenoides; species Actenoides lindsayi. The sequence continues at coordinate 48,497 of WTSP01009664.1, read as the reverse complement.
AGGAAATAACACTCACTCCTTCTTTCATAATTACACCCATTCTAATGTATTAAAGCAGGTGCCACTGCAACACACCACTCATTCCCCCGTAGAGCTTCCATCTAAAGTAGTATCGGTGCCTTTGGGTGGGAAAAAAAAAAGATGCACTTAATTCCTTAAATAACTTTTCCTGGGCATTTAGCCCAACCAGTTCTTAGTGTTATTGTAAAGCAAGTAATAAATAATTACTCCCTCTCCACTGACTAAGATAATGATTGTTCCCATTTCACAGTTGAAAAAAAATAAATGACTTCCCAATTCCCCAGAAAGTCTCCCTGAGCCTGTCAAGCACCGCGGCCACAAGATCTCTTTTCTTCTTTTTAAGGCATCTGGTGACTTTCCCAATTCCTTCAGAGACAGCACATGCTACAGAAGGAAGCCACTGGAGAAAACAGGGCTAGCTGCTGGAAGAGACTTTTCCCAGGTACCCTCTGACTGGAGTAGGAAGCACAGGGAGGACTTGCAAGTCTGCACATCTGATACCTGCAGCAGGGACACCTCATAACAGAGGGCCAGAATGTCTCTTTTAGAGGAACACTCAACACACAAAGTAAAACTACATATCTGAGGTTTTTCACTGTAATAGCAGAGGCAGTTTTGGGGCAACCCATACCTTCTTCCCTGTAAAACTGAGTCAAAAGCCAACAGCAAACTCAGATTCAGTAGTGTGGGTACTGCAGCAGCTGGGAGCCAGCACGCGGGACCAGGTAAACCACAGCCAGAAGATAATGCTGAGAAGCGGCTGTTAGTCTGGAAGCAGGGTTAAAATACCCTTAAATAACACCTTTCCACAGCACTTAATACATAGAAACTCAAAATGAGGTTGAAAAGAATTTAAATGCACCAGATTCAGCACATAATAACTTATGCTTTTTTTTTTTTCCTTTGTTTTTTTTTCTTTGAAGTGCATTTTGGGTCCACCTCCTCACTGGAAAATAAGAGACTAATGTGCCGAGCCAATGTGACACATCCCACAGTGGCAGAAAAGAACATTCTGGAACAGCCTGTCTCAGCTCGCAGAGTAACGGGGCACACAGAGTAACGTGGCACACCACGTCCACTGCTCCTGGACTATTTCCAGCGCTCTCACCAAACCTGGCAAGCAACAGAGCCACAACCCCGACCTGCTTGCCCACCTCCCTCACCAGCCAGAGCCAAGGAATACAAAATTCTAGACACAGAGTATTATTAGAAACACCTTAATGGAAGTTACCAAGAGACGTGAATCCAACTTTAAAACAAAGAGACATATACCAATCTGAGCTGGGGGCCAATTCCCAGAATGACATTACCCGTGTAGTGTTAATTCTTTATTATTCAAAAGATTGCTAACTGTTCCTATGTGCACAAATGTGTTCATGCTTCATTCATTCCAAGTCAATAATAATGGATTCTTACTATTGATTATACATGAGCCTTTTTGTCCCATCATAATGAAATTTTAATGTTGATGGTCCCCAAACTATTATTTCAACCTAATAACAGCGAGACTTGACAATTACCTCGCTCTGCAAATTGCAGATAGAACTAATAAGGTCATCCGTAATAACTTTTTGTTTACCTGACATTTGGTAATTTTATAGTTATTATGTATTACTTTCAAGTCAGCCGAGTGTTTTGCAAAGAAGCGTTGTCTCCCCGGGGAACACAAGGGGATTGTGGCAGGAGGAACCCTGGCCCCCCCGCCCCCCCCCCCCCACACCCGGGGGGTGCCCCGCGGCCCGCTGCTGCCTCTGGGCTCCGCCGGGGCCGCCGACGGCAGCAGGAGCGCGGGCGGTGCGTGGGGCCGCGGGCTGACCGGCCCCGAGCCAGCGCGGGAGGAGAAAGGGCGGCTCTTGAGTTCGAGGCGCTGGCCTGAGACTCAAGGGCCGTGCGCTGTTCTTGGCCTCGCTGCAACTCCCTGATGTCATGCGGCACAAGCTTGTTAGACGCAAAAGCCGAATTACTGTAACAAGGGCGTTTATTTCTGACATCCCTAACTTCAGTACACAGTTTTGAAAGCTCTGTTTAGCATATTGTTTTTATATGGAATTACGTTTCCCTGTTGGTTGTTTCCCTTGTAAATGTAAATAAACTCAACGCTTTGAACGGAAAGTGAAAGTGTGGACGGTGGTGGTTTGTACCGTGCCCTGGACGCTGCTTGCCACTGCTGTTTTCCTGCAAGGCTCACTCTTCCTAAAATAGCTTTGGCTTGATAGGGAACTTTGCAAAATTCATGCCCAAGGTTTTTAACTCCACTTCTGATTTGGTTTTGGTTTGGTTTTTTCCCCCGCAGGTCTCTAATGATCTTTACAAGAAGTAACCAGATCTGAAACGCCACTGCTGTTGGCTGTAACTGCTCTTGCCACAGCTGCTTGAGATGTGCTGCATCTTCTGGTCCTGTGAATATTCATTCAAAGATGTATCTTTATACACTTTGGTGTACCTGTATCTCCCTCTTTATACCATCCCAGTCTTATCAGATGACCCCAGTGTACAATCATCCAATTACCCCTTGACTATCAAGCTTTTTTCTTATGAGTAGTCATGATTTTGCACTCCTGCGTAACAGTGCTCAGGCAGAAGCTGCTACATGATAATCTAGTTGCTCTCAGGTTCTCACTGGTTGTACTTTACCCTCTTCTTTCTTTCAGTGTTGCAGCTCTGCTCTCTCTTTCTATTGACATTTGCCAGCAGGGATGTCAATAGTACAATCCTGCTGCTTCACGTTTGTCTTTGCTTTGCAGGCCCACGTGCTTTCTGGCTTCCTTATCCCAACTGCCAGAGGGTCCTTTCTGGCCTGCCACTTCCTTCTGTCACTGCTTGCCACAAGCCCAGCTTCCTTTGCCATTGACCAACCAAGCACAATTTTCCATCGCCGCTTCCAAATGCTGTAACGTCTCCTGATTACAACTTAATAACATCCCCCAAATCGTTGGGCTTGCTGTATGACCAGAAGCCAAGAGGGAAGAGTTACTGGGTTCAGTCGTGCAGCCAGTTAACAAAACTGCAGCCCCAGGACTCCCCTCTGAGGCAGACCCACCCAGCAGTGGCTGGGCCTCAGATGCAGCCCCAGCCTGGTCTGGTGGAGTGAAAGCTGTCCTGGATGACCAGCGTAGGCTAATAAACTCCTCTCCATACTTCACAGACATTCAGCTACACAACTTGGGGTTTTATGTATTTGAGGGGGATAATGCTTCTGATGTACTTATTTTTACTTGTAGATAATACTTTCCATGATACCTTCTTCTGTACTTTAGAAACACAGCATTATTTTTCTCAACATTTTTAGACAGCAGTAAGCATGAATAAATGTCTAAGTTTTCTGAAACCAAGTAAAATATTATTTAAAAGGTTCTCTTGACTCTAAAAATGACATTATGCTTACAGTTCTGATGACATACATAAATAAATCTGTCATCAGCAAACGCAAAAACAAATGATTATAGAGAATTGAGCTTAAACACAACCTGTCATAGCAAATCTAATTAAAAACTGGTGCATATCTAGATTATTTTCTACCTTCACCAGGATGTCTCTGATCAAAATGGAAACCAACCAGGCAGACCAGGAAATTGTGGAAGGACTGTCAGCTCCTTCGAGTGCTGTGTTCAAATATACGTCTAATCCAATTAAACCCAAAGGAGCGGTCAGAAGGCTACAGCAAGCTTCCCCAGCAATTCTCCTGCCGTAGGACTTAAAGAGTCTGTATTTTAATGAAGCACTACAGTTACTGAGCTGGGCAGACCAGACAGAGGGGTTATCAGTTGCTTTTCAACCTGTTTAAATACACTGCCATTACCTGCACTTAATGTTGGGTCTTTGGCCTTAACAAGGTGACATTAAAACTTCAATTCTGGAAAGAATGGAAATGTGTTTGAAGCAAATTATTAGTTCCATGATCTAAATGAAGGGTTATGGAGGAGAAGAGGTGATACTAAAAAATTATAGCAGATAATGAAAAGCAGGAGGAAAAGAAAACCCTACCTTTATTTCAAACAGAAATAAAAGTTTTGCTGAGAAGAGTTGGTCCAAACAAAGGCAGTATCTTCAGATCAGAAGCTATATTAGGAAACAGCTAAGCCATACAATCAGCCAGTTTAAATATGCCATGGTTTGGACTATCTCCATCTTCGTATCAAGTTCAGGAGTCACGTGGATGAGTTCATCCTGCAATCAGGGTCTAGAAAGTCTCTGTACTGTTGTACATATCTACTTTAACTGTTCACTTCACGTTCTGTAAATAGGCCTCTTGAAAAGTAAATGTCATACTATGAAAGGCCCTGCAAGTCCTGGAAACAGCATTATCAGGTTTAGGCACAGGACAAACACTGTATGTAGCTGCCCTACAGTGCCCCTCTCTATTCGGGGTGGGAGCGATTTCAAGTTTTTGTGCTGATTTAAAACTACAGCTACATCTCCCAAAATCATCATCATTATATTAGTTGTACTATTTGCGTGGGGATGTCGAAGGCATAGCTTTCTTGGTAGCTGCTGTAGGAGTATGACATTTGCTTCCAGAGTACCTCATCAAGACCCTGCACCTCCCTATCATCCCAATAAAGTGCAGGCATTAAGCATATAAAATAGCTTTCTCAGGATTATTTAAAAAGATCTCAAGCCTTTGTGCGGGGGTGACGAGAGAGAGAAATAAGATATGTAAGATGTTTTATAAAGATATATTTTAACTTGTGAGGCACTCAGGAACCATGGTGATGAATGTGGCTTAGATATGAGCTCTGATCCACAGGGAACTCTCCTAAGATTCATAGAGATCATCAGATGCTAATAACTTCTAGTCAGTACCTACCTGGGCTTCATTTAACTGGTGCCATAGAGCTGTAATCTCTCGAGAGCGATTTTCATTTAAATGTTGACCACTGCTTTGACAGTGTGAAGCAACCTCAACACAAATGAAGATCTTGCTGTAATCTTACACTGTTGGGAAGTTAATAACAGTCGCTCACCCAAATTGCTGGGCAATTCATACCAAAACAAATTTACTTCCCCCCCCCCTCCCCAATATTTACTTTTTTCCCCATTCGGAATTCTGACTGAATTTGCAGGAAGCTTATGGTGACTTATACACCATGGAGTTAAACCCAGTAAACAGATTGCCGTGTTTGTTTTGTGCATGCCAAGGGGAGCACAAAAGATTATTAATTGCAGAAGTATACTGTCAGTAACAGCCTTGATCCTGCACTGGGTATCATTCTGTCACTGTCAGAATCTGTCATCATTGTAGGAGATGTCTTGTATTATCTGTCATGTTCTTGTTAGATTTGCTGTTCACAAATACAGTTTGAAAACACAGTTGCAGTTTCAAGTCATTTTTATCTTCACAGAATCATTAAGGTTGGAAAAGACCTCTAAAATCAAGTCCAACCATCTACACAATATTATCGTGCTTAGTTTTGTAGAATTAGTTTAAAATTGTACTCTAAATATTTTAAAAGGAATCCATTTTACAGCAACCTTAAAAGCTTATTATATAATTCTAACAATTTAAATTAATATACTGATATTTTGTTGCCGTCTATATAAAATTAAGTAGCTTTTATTTTTCAACTGAAGCAGCAGCAGTATCCAGGCACTGTCCTGCACTTCAGTAATGGAAATTTCCCAGCATCAAAGCACACTCTGTCTCAGTCAGCTGTAATAAAACTCTGAGTGGTTTCAATATTGTTGTGTGCTTTACTTGCCCTCAGTTATCTGGAGCTTGCATCTTTCGAAAACCAACTACTCCTCATGAGCTTGCTTCATCTTGCCCAAGATGTAAAATTCAGTAAACAAGCTGTGGATGATAAGAGAATTGAACACCATATAAGTTAATTTACAGGACTGACAAAACAAAGCATAGAGATGGTCAATATTTATACGGAATGTTGCAGTGACTTGTGAGGATGCCACTGAAGTCCCAGTATGTGACCATGGTTTTCCTGTACTGAAGCTTTATGCACTGGAAGGCTACTACTACAAAAAGGTATTGCTAGCGTGTAAGATCAGTCTCTTGGTCTCTGTATTTTTGTTGCCATTGATTGCTAGCAAAATACAAGAAAGTGTAAAAAAGGAGAGAAAATTATTACAAAACCCCAGAGGTCTAATAATTTACAAACACTAAAATATGCAGGCTGTTTCCTCAACTTGCTCTCAGTTCAGCTCTAGACAGGACATCTCCAACAGAGGCAGAAGTCAAAGCATGTAGAAACAGGATTATTAGAGGGTTATGTTGTCCAGATAGTGTGGTAACTCCATTTTCAGTACTCCTTGCTCATAGGTAAAAATTCAGGGAGCATTTGTGATGAAGATGTTGGCTGATGTGAGAGCAGAGGAAAGAGGAGGATGAAGGAAAGAATAAATGGGAATGCGGGAGAGGGAAAGAATGTAAAATAAAAGTAAAATGAACAAGTAATGACAATGAGCAACGGGAATAGAAGGGCTGTAGTTGGAGAAGTGATATCCAGACCCCACTGCACTGGGCTTTGTTCAAGTGAGGCACTTGGCAAGCACAAAAGTCCCTTGGTGGGGAACCAGTTTGGGGAATGATGCCAGACCTATGAAGAGCTTACCAGGACATGCTTTCACTGATGACATTGTCAGCTGGGGTGATGTTCATCACAACTACACATGTAACTGATAATTTTGTGATGGCACAGGTGTACTTCCTTGTTGTCTGCTGGTTTTTAGTCTAAATAATGGGCAGTGGCTGAACAGGAAGAAGCAATGGGGAACAGCACACTAATGGGATTCTCAGATTTTCACATAAAAGTCACCAGAGTTCAAAATTCAACGTATCACAGTTATTCTGAATATAAGGTTCCCTATCTGAACTGTCATACTTTGCTCTCCTGTTGCTACTTTTGGCAGATAAGAAGGAAACAGGACTGCCTTTTCTCCTTTGTTGGCCAGATCCTGGCCCTGTTGACACTGAACAGCAGAAGAGGCAGCTCCAGATTTCTGGCCAAGGTACACCTCAAGCACCTGAAGGGAATCCTGCATCTTTGCTCTCTAAGCTGCACCTGTGCTGCAGGAGGGAGGGAAGGTATCGGGCTCTTCCCCTTGAACTTTGTTCAATCCCCTGACCCGAGAGCCCAAAGAATCTGTATTGCATATTTTAATAGATATTATATGACAGGCATTTGTTTCTGCAGCCCAAAACTGATGAATAGTCACTAATTTTTAAAACAACCATTTCTTAAAAAAATTTTGCTTATCTGTAGCAGCTGAGAGCTGTGCAGACGAGAGATTTCCTGAAGGAAGTGGTGTCAGTATTTTGAAAAAAAAAGAGGCAAGCTGTTGGAATCTGTGTTGCGTTACAGGGGTAATGCAATACCTCTGAGCACTTCCTGTTTATCGTGGGAGACACAGTTTTCACCACATCAAAAAACTTTCAAGCATTTGTTAATAAACATTCCTAGAGAAAAAATAATATCCAAATATACAATCCCCTGTGGCATATGTCATTATAAACATAATGAAAGCCTTCTTTTGTTTATCAGGGGACTATTTGTGAGACAGAAGCAGATTTTGAGGGCTCCATCCACCTCCCCCTGAAGTCCGTGCTGCATCTCTCATTAGATCACTGGAGCCTGGCATATGATTTTTCTTATATGTAAACAGCAAGAGGTTTGAACGAGCAAATATAACTTTTACTATCAGCATCTGTCATTTTTTTAAACAATGTGGGTATGCAGAGAACCAACATCTGCAGCATTACAGCACAGAGCCTGGTAGGAAAATGGCAAAGGTAAGGTTTGCTTCTGACACCAACACTCTGCAAGTGCCGAGGTACCTCATCAAAGATACCAACCCTGCAGATGTTCAGTGCTGTCCCCCTGTGTGGCCTTTCTCCCTTGACAGCTTTGTTGTGTCAATTAATTCTCCTGAATAAATTAAGCTAGCCTGAGAAGGTATCGCTGGGCAGCCGAAGCACATTTTTCAACACCAGCGACCTTGATGGTGCAATTTGCACCCCCAGCAGATAAGATCTCTGGCAAGGAAATGTAAATTATCGAGGGTGATTCAGGATGTTCTGGTGATGATGGCTAGGACTTGATCTGCAGCTGACAGGCACACTGGGTGGGGGTCGGGGAGGAAATGCAAAGTTTCTGCCAATTCTATAAGGAAGAAGCATTTTGCCAGGTAACTGTACAACACCCATGCAAAGATGGGCCTTGATGGGCCTCGTGTCTCATCCAGCGCTGAAGGAGGCTTGTTAAATTCAGAGAGAACTAGGAAGCTCATCTGTTTGTTCAACCTTTCTGTGACAAATGGGAGCATCTGAACTGCAGTTTCAGGTAATCCTGCTGCATGGAAAGTAAAGATGGGTTACGACTGTATACAATTCCTACTTCTTTAAATGTCTATAATATATATATATATATATTAAACTGTGCCACATAGGCCATTTGCAGTTAGACCGGGGAAAGATTAGACCTCGGAAAGATGTTCCCTCCCATCCACCAGCACCAGATCAAGTTAAATTGAATTCATAATTAAGACATTTGTAGCTTTTAGGATTTTGAAAGTTTTAACAGCGGGAAAATTATCTGGCTAACATTACCATTGTCTTACCTGACATATGGTGGTTATTACTCTAGATATGCAGAGCCTAATGATAAGAGATGCCTTTTATAAGTGCAATACATCCATTGTAATCAAGCTGTACATTTATCTTACCGAATTACTGAGCCTCTGGATTCTGTACAAGTGACACAAAATTGTTGTGAGGATCTATCAGCATCCTGCATCTCAACTAACTTTTTCAATATGATGTCTCATTTCCTACTGATGTTAACGAGGCAAACTGAATCCCTGGGCCTGGAAATCCTGAGAGAATGAAAAAACGGCAACGAAAATTATTTTTTCCTATTACAATAAAGCCTGCTTTAAAGAAGGGGGAGGAAATGTGCCGAGAGAGAGAACACTGCTCCTTTTGAAGGACATAGCAAAATATCTGTAGGATGATGCTCTGCATCCAATTTTACAAGTACCATTAATGATGGTGGGGTAAGGTTAAGTGGTTATGCTCTACCAAACGGTACGTGTGGGAGAGCAGACAGCAGATGTCCAGCCACTTAGGTCTATGCTTTGCGCACCAGACCGTGGTATGGAAATGCACGTGGATATTTAATTGTTATTCAACCACGAGTTGCCTGGATTTATGAGTCTGGGAAGCGCATATGCTGCAGTGAGAAATGAGTGTTTATTAGCACAGTAGCTGTGCTGGCCTTTCCTGCAGAGAGGCAAAGCACCGCCGTCTATAGTAAATGGATTAAAAGGGGGCAGCGCACCACTCATGTGCCATTTACCTTTGTGAAGTGCAGCTGGATAAATGCCAATATACAGATACATTTCCATCACGAACTCCAAACAGCTTTTACTGCTGCTTGTCACAGATAATAAAAATGCAGCAGCTGTCCTTTTATCAAATCCCAATTTGGAGAAATGTATACCTAAATAAGGGACATAAACAAGACTCCTCCTTCGGGGCCAGCTACATGGATACATAAGAATAAACCCTTTAAGAGCTAGGTTAGGAAGATAGGACCATTGCCCTGTATTCAAGCATTTTTCCGGTGCTTGTTGCAGCAACCTTCTGTGGTTGCTCTGAACACATCCTCTTTCCTCCTTGGTTCCTCTTCCATTACTTTTACCCATGACAACATGCTCCTGAGCTCCTGCAGTCCCATTCATCCCTTTCTCTGCCACGTGGGCTGGTGCTGCTGGGTCACCTCCCTTCACGTATCCAGTCAGCCTCCCTGATCAGGCAGTGTCCATCTCATGTCCCTTTGAGGGAAGCACCACCTAGGAGGTAAAGTGGGAGGCTAGGCAGAGAATAGCAGTGAGGCATCCCCCAGCACACCCCAAATCTGCAGCAAAAATCTGACACCCGTAATTGCAGTTGGAACTGGAGTGCCCATTCTGTATGTCCAACTCTCCTCCTTTCCTGGGATAGTATGTTTTTTACTGAATTCTTTTTTTTTTTACAGTTTATTGAGCTGTTTGAGCTCATCAAAGGGCCAGACAAGCACCAGACCTGTACAAAGAAAGCAGCAGGGCTGTGGGAGCAGAAGTGTCCTTTTTGATACCAGCAGTCCATTAGATTTGGCTCACCTGCCATGTGGTATCACTCCCTAAGACTAGTTTCATCTGTGAAACAGGGAGGTTTGACTACACCTCTGAGAAGCCTTCAGATATTTCTTTTGCTTTTGCCATCATTGGCTGCTCTTTTCTCTGTTCTTGAGAAATGCAGGAAAAAATAATCATGAAGGCAATTTTATAGTGACTTCCTTACCAACTCCTTTCTGCTTGTTCTCTTCCTCTCCTGTTTCTGCCATTTACCCATGCCCAAATCTTTCTGTTGTAATTCTCCGTGCTCCTGATGACCTTGTCCTGCCATCCCACAAGCAGCTGTTGACATCTAGAAACACGCTCCTTATCCAGGATATTTTTCCTTGCAAACAGACTGCACAGGCAAGACAGACAAATGCAGGCTGCCTTTCTCAGGACAAGCATTAAAAAAAAAAAAAAAAAGTATTACACAATCCAGGAGACATGTGCATTTCCCAACAAAACAATCGTGGGTATCCTATTTCTGCAGCCCTGCCTCTCAGTGCTTGTTTCTTTCCAGTATCATACCAATGCACTGAAGCCAGGACCCAATAACAACTGCCTACATATAAACCTAAAGCCTGCAGTGGAGGGGACTTCTTGGTACAGCTGTAGTAAGGATCAGAAGCAGTCCTACTGTGAAGGACAGAAGTATCTTGCTGTGTTTGTTTTGTGATGTGGTCTGATCATTTATACTGCTGAATTAATAAAAATAACAAGACAGAAGCTTTCCAAATGGAATCCATTGCTAACTGTCATTCATTGCTCTATTGTTATTCCACATATATTAGGAAGTGCACATTATCTGATAAATCAAGACAAAAGAAACAAATAAATGCCTCTATATTGTAAGAAAAAAAAATCCTTCTAGAAATACTGTAGAGACATTCACATCCCCTATTTCTGTTTTTTATAAAAGGCAGGCTGTGTCTTATTATCATCAAGGAAAAAGTAAACAAACGTAATTTAATCAGTTCTGTCTTTGGTTTATTTGCACCAGCAAGAATAAAAGACAAAGGCCGAATGGAAAACAGCAGCTTTTGTGCTAAAAGTTTGAATGCACAGAATACTTCTTTCTCCAGCTGTCAAACATTAAAAAACGCTCTGCATACCAGTAATAATAAAAGTGTCAAACAATTGACCACAATGGGAATCACAATGCTTCATTAAAAGCTCCACAGCAGAGTAGAAAAGCTTCCAGCCATTTGTTAAACAGAACTAAATGGTAAGCTACTTTCAAAAAGTGTCAGAAAATGCTTTCATCTAGTCTAGTCAGGCAGAGAAATATCGCTGTGCTTATTTCAGCCCCACCTTGGAGCTCACGTGGATTCAACAGGAACAGCTGTATGTACCATTTGCTTTCCTGAGACTGGGGTAGCTCTCAGTAAACCAGAAAAGGTTCACGTCCCTTCCATGATCAGGCCTTCATTCCATGTGGCACAGTGATAGAATCAGTAATACATAATTACATATGTAAATACAAAATTATTTGGAGAACCTAACCCATTTGTTCATCTGACAAGCGATGTTGCGATAAGGAATTTCAGCAGACAGGATATTTATAGACCCTTTATCTCTACATACAATCAGAAGTAAAATGTCAAACAATACCCCGAATAAAGGGTTGTTTCAGTTCAACTTTTCTCCATTGTTGCTTTTCCCCTTTTTTTTTGTCTCCCTCTGTCTGGTTACTGCCTAAAACTTGGCAGTGAGAGGAAAAAGGGAATGTGACTCACACTGACAACTTCATTTGTTGTAAGAGACCTCAGTAATTGCTCTAACCCACTAACAGGAAAGCTACCCCTCCTCTCTCTCTCTTCTTCCACCCTTAGATAGACAGAGGCCATATTTGTAACAGGAGCAGCCCAGCTGATCCCAGAGGTCATGCTATCTCTTGTGAAGTAACCAGGCCTCTTTCTTTTCCCTTTTCTTCTTCTGGATTCAAGTTAACCCCTCACAAGAACTTAAAGCAGCTGCAGTTTAAGGAGCAGCCTCCTGCCACGGATTTCTCATGAACCTAAGAACCAGGGTTTCCAAAGGACTCACAGCTCAAACACAGCAGGGTTGAAGTGGTTGCTCCCACAACACACACCAGCTTGGCAGCCAGCACCACAGCTCCGGCACAAAGCCACCGAGGAGTCAAACAACTGCTGCCTTTTCATTTTCTTACGGGATGGGGGCAGGGGACAGTAAATAGGAACAGGAGAAGAATCAGCACAGATGCCTATGCAGCACTCTACCAAAATATATTTTCATTTTTAATTACATAATCAACATAATGAGAGTGGCATTCATAGTGAGGTGGCGGAACAGATGGCAAGGACTTAGTTTTCAGCAAGACGTTAATTAACAACTCTGGTTTCTGCTAGAAAAGGGGGTTTGTTCTGCTCTAGCAGGGTTAAGACACGTGCTTACTACATGGGACAAAACTCAGTTTCCAAACACAGAACTGTGATCTTTAATTTTTTTTTTCCCCTTACATCCTTGTTGAAATTTCCAGGACACTCACAAAAACACAGCAACATCCCACATGCAAAACCTTATTTAAAACCAGAGTAAGTTTGGGTCCTAGCAGTAGCTTGGGATTCTTCTTGCAAACGCTTTTGAATGCTCTGTGGACACATAAATACAAAGAGAAAAGGTAAGAAGAGTTAATATGCTAAGTGAGAGAGCTTTGAGCAACTTAAACTGCAGTGTAAGGTACAGCAGCTTCACAGAGATACAGTTAAAGCTTTCTTAGATGCTCTACATGAAGTTCTCTTTCCTCTGTTGCACACACTTGGACTTAACATCTTCAGCACACTGACACAGCTGAGTTGGAAAGAGTTATTCCAAGGGGGACTGAAGCAGAAAGTAGCTATGAAAGATATTTAATAAAACCACAGGCAGAGAATACATCACCCAGACACAATGAATAGGGAAACAGGACATGCAGCCGAAAAGTCTAGCCTCTATTTTTTAGTCTGATAAGCTGGCTGGACAGCCCGGCACACTGAACAGCCCACAAACACCCAGCTCTTCCCAGCCTGTGCTGCCAGGTGACCCGAGATTGCTTTTTCCTGCTTTGCATTCACCCTCAGAGGCTCTCCAGAGTCACACACCCAAGTCCTGCAGAGGCCTGTGGGCCACATTCCTCCGGGGATTACATCCATCCCCAGCAGGAGAGGGGGAAGAGAGATGCAGGCGAAAAGGGATGGGCAGGCAATGGGGAGGGAGGAGCTGGGGGGAGGAAGGAGCTAGCTGCAGAGCACATCAAGATGAACACAGGCAGGAGCTGGAGGACGGTACTGCAGGAAAGGGAGAGGGGAAGCAGTCGTAAACTGTAACAATATTATATAAAACAGGGCAGCAGGGCATCTAGAGCCATCCGCTGTGGAGCTTGGAAAGGAACCCATTATTCCCACGTCTCACCACTCATCCCTGTGCTGCCAGCAAACATCTAACAGCTGACAAGAACCATCTCTGCCCATTCTAGTGACATGCACATCTAGAAAGGATGCTTTTCCATTACTCCCACTTACTCCATGCAGGCAGTAGATGGTTGTGGGTCTGCGCTGTAAGCTGAAAAATCACATCTCTATCCATCACCCAGGGGGAGTGAATGATATGATTGCAGATGATTTTTTTTATTTTCTTTCGTGTGTGTGTGTGTTAAAAACATAGATGGGATCAGTTAAAAATTACATTGCAAGAATACTGCAGTTATGAAGTCCAACACTAAAAAATGAGCATATGCCTGAACTAAGAATGGCTGTTACACCTTTCAGCAGCTACTTTAAGTCAAAATACCAGGTCAGGCTCCCATACCATATTGCTCTCAGCCCTAGGAATGTACATCCTGACATTGTCACACTAAGCATAACTACCTGCAGAACTGTACATGATTTGGGCCTCTGTCAGTTCATGTTGTGTTAAACCAGAAATGGGCCACAGAGGGGAACTCGGTACCTTGCATACATCAGATGGCAGAAATTCTCTGCAGGATGATTTCCAGGAAAAGTGCCAGATATCACTGAAACTGTGCTTAGGAGGTGCAAAGTAGAGGAAAGAAAAGAACACCAAAAAAATTCTTTTTAGGCTGTCCTCCTTTCGCAGGAGTTGAGGGAGATGTGAGAATCAACAGAACTGCATTTGTGCTTATGGCTACGTTTTTGGGAGGAGAGGAGGGGGACTAAAAATGCTTTGCTGATATTACTTTTAAAAAAATAAAATCGACAAAACAAGAAGTTAACTCTTCAAGCAAACCCAAAAAGAAAAGTGCCCAACAGATGCGTAGACAATCACTGACTTAGTGGATCTGCAAGGCTGAATTTGGCCTGAATTGGGTGAAGTACTTTCAAAGCAGGAGCACACTGCATACAAATGAGCGTTAAATAATTCGAGTCATTAAGAGAGCTCCGAGCAGCTCATCTGGACTTTGAAAAAAGCTAAAGCAAATGTACATTGTTTGAATGCCATTAGGGACAGTCATTAACTAGCATTAAGACATCTACAGTATCGACACTTAGTGCTGTAATAAGAGACCCATCCTCCTTTCCAGGTTGTTTTCTTTATTGATTTGTAGAATTCCTTATTCACCGGCTTTAGATAGCCACAGAGCTCAGCAATTCCTGTAGGAATGGCCATTAAAGAACTCCACAATTACATCTTTTTTTTTTATATCAAGTCTTTTAATTTTGGTTTTATAGAAAGATAGTCATGCTTGCTTGGTGTAGATACCATAGACAATTTAAATGCCAATAAATAGCAAAGAAATAAAGACACGAAGAGGTAAATGGATTTCTCAGGGTGACACGGAAGGGTGCAGTGTGACAGAAATAGGCTAAAGGGTCTGGATGTCCAGTTTCCTGCTTTAACCGTTTCACTCGATCAGCGCTAACCAGAGCTGCTGGAGAACTAAGGATAAACTGTGGCCTCACACCATATATCAAATGCTTGAAAACACGTTTCAGAAGTAGCAGGGACAGTACAGAACAGGTCAGGTGAAGAACACATGTTGTGCAAAGAACCAAAGGTACAATATAGTTTAATATGGTTGAAGGTATTGAAGTGCCAGAGCTGCAGGAGTTGACAAGTGATGGAATACTAAGAGCTAAATATGTGCAGCAAAGTGCACAGGGGGAGGCAGGGGCAGGCAACAGCCTACAGGCAGTTGAAGGGGAGCTGGAAGGAATCTTTAATGAAGGCAGAAATCGTTCTGGGTGACTCAGAATATTGGTATTCACAAAGAGAATTGAGAACGGGCAAAAATAAATAAAGCTGAAAGCAAAACTCAAAGGCCAAATCCCTCTCAATAGCCAGAACACTGATATAATCTGAGCAACCAAACAACAGGTCCTTGTGAAAATCTCTTCCCAGATACTTCCTGCACACCAGCCTCTCTCCACGGCTGGTGATGGCTGCAAGCAGCTCCCACTGCCCAAGCCAGAAAGCTTTGCAGGCTGCTCTTGTACTGATACCATTTTTCTTGCAAAATACAGCCCCGGTGGTCTTCCCTCCACAGCCCCAGCCCTTGGCTTCGCCGTGACATCTCAACTAGTGCACTGTGTAACTTCACAAACTTCCCCTGAGCTGCTCAGCTTTCATTAGCTGCCAGCTTTTGTACATGTCACAGGCACACGCATCGGTCACTGACAGATTCAAAGTCATGCTAGTTTTATTTATCAGTGGATTTATGCTAGCCAGCTTCCAGATCCTGCTGCCATCAGCCCAAAATGTGTGCAGGCAGCATCTAACTAAAAACCCAAGTTCTACAAGTTTTACAGTGAAGACTGACAGCTTTACTGATTAGCTTCAGTTTGTTAGGGACAGCTTTTTGCCTTTCTTTCAAATTTTTTCATTAAAGAGAAGTCAAAGAAGTTACAGTTATCCATATTGGAACAGAGACCAGTAAGAGTGGAGAACAGGAAAGACTTCCTGACAGTGAGATCTATTAGTCAATGGAGTAGCCTCCCAAAGGAGGCAATGGGAGCACAAGAAGTGCTTTAGCAGAGCCACTATTAAGTGCTCCAAGTGACGCAGCCAGCTCCTCGAGGGCTGCCCTGAGACACAGGGCCCTCAGCAGCGCAGGCCGCCTGCCATTAGCCTGCTAATGCACATCCTGCCTTGGCCCACTGCTATTTGGGAATAGCTCATTGACTTAAAATTTCATTAACAAGAAAATATTAGAAGACAATACCCTAATGGTAGGGGCAGGCTTTTGCAACGTATCTTCCCATTACAAAAGGTGATTATTAGTAGGGGGAAGAAGTGAACAGATTGATTAGTATTAGGATTTATTCATTAAACTTTCCTTAAACTACTTCAGAGTAAAAAATACTAAATCACTTGGATTCCCTCTCTGTCCCTTTCACCCTGCAGAAAACAGCCACTTCCTAATCTCTTGCCAGCATTACTAAATAAGTAAAAAAGTAAAGGCCACCAGTTACAGCAGAGCTTAAGACTGAGAATACAGATCCATAATTTCTTTACCTAAGAAGGCAGAAAAAAAAAAACCAAGACACAAACTGAGATGTTAAAATTAAGGGAAAAGAACAGTCTTATAAACATTCCCAGGATGAAAGAGATAGGGGTGGGGAATTAAACTGTTTTTCAAAGATTTTAAAGTCAGTCCAAAACCAAGCACTCAAAATGCTCTCCTCATACACTTCTGTTTAGTATACGCTGCGCTGTGTAGCAGGAACATTGTTTTAATGGTTCAGATGGTAACTTTCAAACACATTGTATTTAGAATTTAAATTTAACCTTAACACTGAATGTCTAGGGTTTGATGTTTACTTTAGCGTCCTCATCAATCATCAGTACAGGCAATCAGCTTTAGATCTCCAGTAAGAGGGAGGTCTGTCCATTTATGATTTGATATTTTTAACAATTTAAATAGATGAAAATCCATTGAAGGGTGGGACAATTACTTTTTGTTTTTAAAAGCACTCACCAGCACAACACCACAGCCTGCCTTCAAAGTTGAATTTGACCTTTGCCTCAACTGCAACATTTGATTTCTTCAGAGAGATATGAGACTTCAGGAGACTGATACAACAGAAGGGGGGAATTAGCAGAGTCATTTCAGCATCTAATTCATTCTCCCATCTCAAGTCCCTTGATAGCAGGGGTTCAACAGGAACAGTGCTAAAGCAGCTGTGCTCCAGGGAGTCTTTCGAGAGAGAACACTAAGGACACGGTACCTTTAAAGACCAATGACATTTGGCCAGTTAAGTCTGTCAGGGAAAACTTGACATGCATCCACGCTTCACCCCATGCCAGTCATTCCAGCTGCTGGAACAGTTGTGTGGAATTAGCTGCATCAACAGAAAGCAATTGGGTGAAATATCTGATGTCAGTGATCCAACTCGCATTACCTGTGCCTGTCTGTAACCCAACAATTAGATCCATCGTTAGCAGCTTGGCTTAATTATAACTTAGAACTTCTTCAAGCATAGACTTTGCACAAGATTTTAAATGACTATAATTAATTATATAGAAAGCCTGAAGTGTCTTCTGGTTCACTGTTAATTTTTAATTTCCACCCCCCCACACACTGGCACCAGAACTTGGTTCCATAAAGGAACTGGGCTGTAGACTAAAAGAGAGGTATCTCTTCTAGCCTGATAAACACAGAGAAATACCTTTAATGTCTTATATAAAGAGAAACAAGATGGGGTTTTTGTTGTTGTCTTGGGTTTTTTTTAATCTCGACTAAGAGATGCAGAATATTATCCTAACCTATCAGTGCAGTCCCACTCTACATAAATGACTTCTTTCCTACCTCCCATGTAAAGGGCTTTTTGCACTCCCCAAATGACAGCTTTCCAGTGCCTACCTGCAAGATGAAAATATCATGGGAATGAGACAATAGGCTTTTCTGAACAGCTTGTGGCAATGGGCAACATCAGGTTATCTTTTCCTCTCGCTTCTTGTTTTGCTTTGGCCAGAGGAAGGAGGGAGCCCTCTAGGGGCAGGAACACAAAGCCCTGACGGAGGATCCGGACACCTTCAGAACAATTTGCCTTTTCCACACCCAAACCCTCCTGCCTTACCTTCTGCGAGGGCTCAGAAGCCGAAGGTGTACACAGAAAAATCAGGCTGGGCAGGAGGAGGTCACAGGCTCTTTCCTGGAAGCGCTTGTCCTACAGCCTAGAATATGATACGGGAAGTAAGTCTCTTTTCTATCATTTGTGCAGTCTTCTTCAGGGGTGACAGAACATCACCGACCGCAGACTGCAGTACTGCAGCTCACCTGGCCCACCACAACATAGCTAGAATTTTTTCTTTTAGGCTATGCAAAAGACTTGGTTTTGCCTCACTATATGCCTCAAGCATACAATGAACTCTTATCTAAAAAGAGCAGATTTATGTTTGTCACGGCATGTTCAAAATATTTCTTTCCAAGAGCTACTTCTATTTGAAGGCTAGATAACAGATACACCATTTAAACATTCAAATATTTTCTCTTTCTAAAGAGAACTTAAGATTTTTTCTAAGCAGCTCAATGTAACAACACGAGAATGTGGTAAACACAAACTTTAAAACATTTTAACTCCAGAAACCCCCCCCCACAAAAAACCTAAATGAACAAAAAAACCCCAAACCCAAACCAACAACAAAAACCCCAAACCAAACAATGTGCTATTATCAAAAAGCATCTAACAAGGTAGTAAGAAATAGTTGTGCAACAGGTAACAGATTTTTCTAAATATCCAAAAAAGAAAAGTTCAAGAACAGCTTAACACTGAAAAAACGAGGGAGTTTTTTCTGTAAGGGATGTTGACCTCTACACAGTTACATAGACAAAACTGGGTTATCAGTTTGGTGAAACAGGTAAATACTCATCACATTCTCTACACATAATTTACAAGCAACTTTCTGCACGACATATTCAAGGTTATGCTCGATTTCTTAATAAATAAATAAATATTTGAGACAGTAACATGAAAGCCTGTAATCTACATTAGTGCTACTTGAATAGCAAACTTCATCTAGATGCAGACAATGTTTTGTCTGGCCCTCGCCAAAGAGGACAGACATGTGAAAGTCTGCATTACTAGAGGAAAGCCCATATTTCTAAAAGTTCTCCCAACCCCTGAAGCAGCACTTCTGCTTACTGTGGTTCCCAGGTGTAGAGGACAGGCATTTCCAGACTGACCTGGTAGAGCTGAAGAATCAATCTCTGCATAGCAACTCCCAGAAAAGTTTCCAAGAGAACCTGGATGAAACCAGCAAATACTAGTCAAGGCAAACTAAGCAGCTCTACAAGTGTCACTAACTCAGGTTGAAACAGAAACATCTGCCCCATCGTCACTGTTATTTCAGCACTTTCTACACCCTAGGAAACAAGTGGCTACAGATTTCACAGCTCACTGTCCGCATAGAAACATCCATCAAATGGTGGTGGTGAAAGAGGACGTGAGGATTTGTTATTCCTTGCTCAAACAGTTGAGGTGAATAATGCTTCTGTGTCATGAACCCCACTACTGGCATCTAAGTTTAGCTTCATGTAGCTTTAAATCAAAGTTTTACATCCATTTCATGGGCATATTGATTGCTTCTTGCTCAAACCCACCAACAACAGAGACTGCAGATGACTGATATCACAGAGCAGAACGTTGGCTATGAGCCCCATGTTGAACACATGGTCTACTGGAGATCTGCTAGATGAAAAAGAAAACGTTTGTAAGTAAGATAGCACAGCCAACAAGAATCAGCAACAGCTGGATTTCACCTCCTACCAACCAAAAGGAGACAGGAAAGCCAATGTCCAGCACCAGCAAGGAGAAACAACAGTGATGTCCAGTCCTGTTCTCAATTGCAGCCAGAATGGGCTCAGATCCATCAGGAAGATGGTGCCCTTTGTTAGGAAGCACCAAAAATGCCTACAAGACACTGAAGTGATTTTGTTCATCTCTGTTATCAACAAAGAGTAGCTGAGTAGCCTTTGGATTGTGGAGTTACCTGGAGGATGGATTCCCATAGTTGCTGTACACAATCACCAAAGAACAGCAGCAATTAGCTGTTGCTTATGCTCCCTGGTGAGCTAAGTGAATCACAGGCTAGGAAACTGCTGCTAAACCTAGTTAAGCAAATCCCCAACCTACACTTTTCTGAGAATTTGCTATTTTTCTAGAGATTATTACAAGTGAATTTTCACCCCTGGAATTCTTACTGTTAAAACCACCCACCAAAACAAAACAAACCAACAAAACATTTAGAAAGATAAAATGGAAGATATTTTGAAGAGCTTGAGGTTTGATCTGAAGTAGGTTCAAATTAAGATGCACACAGCAACTTAAGCAGAATCTACCTGATGATTAGGGTTATCCTTAGCTTTGTATTTCAAGAAATACCTTATCTGCTTCCCTCTGATGCAGCATCCTGGGGTCGTACTAAATTTTTGGGTTTCTTCTTCATTAGGATCAATACAACAGCATTTAGACAAACTGCCTAGGATACTGCAACACTCAGGTTGCCAAGACTGTTAAAGCTTGCTTTTTGTTGAGTCTCTTATCTCTGTCCTGCTCTCCTTACATCTTCCTTTCTTGATGACCTGAACACCAGTACTTCAGAAATAATGACACATTAGCTCAGCTTCTAAGACATACTTGTATTTTGAAAGTTACCAACCTTTTCAAAATTTCCTCAGTGTTCTGTAGTAAACTAACCCTAATGTACTCCAAGAATTCACTGTCCATCCTTCCACTTCAACAGTTAAAGACCACTTCTTTAACAAATATATAAGTAAACAACAAATTGTCACAATATCTGCTGTAACAGCATCTTTCAGATCATTGTCCCATTACTAAGACATTAGGTAGTGGCCCAAACTCAACCTGCATTATCACTGTTGTCAGCTTGTAAAAAGAATGAAAGAAAAACTTAGATCAGATCAATGAATTAGAGGTATGCAGTCCATTTCTAAGATGAGTTTAGTGACATCTTTTCAAGTAAGCATGCGCTGTAATGCCAAGGATTGTTTCCTTCTAGTGCTTCCATTGGTCTCTTTTCCCAGAAAGGCCCAGTGGAAGTAGGTAAGATCTGGTGACAGGGCAACCACTCAACGATGTACAACATGACCATTGTGGATCCAGCTACTTCAAGTATTAGAATGAAAAATGCATTTAAGAAAAGAAACAAACAATGCTTCAAATGGCTATACTTTATTAATACTTCAGAAACATCAGATCCTACAGTGGAGAGTTCTTACCCCCAACTGTTTCCAATCACTGCTTTGAAACAACTTCTTGCAATATGCAAATAGATACGTGAGGCACTGTGTGAATACAAAAGTGACAGTACAAAAAAAACCCCAACAATTAAACCTCATGCAATACATACTTTTTTATATATATATATGTAAAATATGGCAATGTAGCATAATACACACAAGCACTATTAGAACAATCCACATAAATGAATGTACAATATGCATAGCATTTAATGATCAATGACAACAGGTTTCTGACCCGTGCACAAAACCAGTCAGCTTAAGTAAGAGTTTTAAGATACTAGGTAACTAGTTAAGCCACATCTTATAAAACCTGCTGTACTGAAGCTTTTCTGCTCAGGGTCACAAGTGCAGATTAGCAGACAAAATAAATAAGGACTACGATTCTACAACACTTGGCTAACTGCTCCTATTTCAAAGTCACTGGCCTTCTTACTTTCATTCAAGGTTCGTTAGCCAACACATTGGCAAGAAATGTGCCTATAGCAACAGTTCTGCTCTTGTACTATTTTAATACTGATAAGAACACATTTTTAAGTCAGCAGGAGTAGTTACAGAGGTCTAACTTACCACTAAATTAGCACAGGATTGAAGTTATCGTACAGAGCAGACACGGAAGAATTACCCTGACTGGGAGGCTGATTAGCCACATGGTATATGCTGCAGTTGCCAACCTGTCTGTTTGGTCAACTAGGGCAAGAAGGAGAGAGAACTGAAAAGGTGAAGGAAGTTAGAAAGTTTCCCACACACACTCTAAACAGTGCAAATGTTTGAAAATACAAACAATCTGCAGGAAGGAGGAAATACAGAGACAAGAGTTTTTCTGGAGTCCTGTATTCAGAGTGAGAGCTACGGTCACCTGAAATAAGCTTAAGTAATCCTATGGAATAACACACAAATAACAGGATTTTCTTCATACACATCCAATACTGGTCAATGCCAAAGACACAACAGTTGTTGTAGTCTCTTATCTTCCTAGCTGACGTGGTACTTTCTACATCCTTGTAGGCCTCCAAAGGCTGGACCACATTCACTAGGAACACAGATGAAATGAAAGTTATAAGTGGCAACTAAACTGACTTAACAGCCAAGGGAGTTTATAGCCTAAGAAGCAGCATTTTGGGGAGGACAGCTGACAATGTAAAAAGATAAAAAGAAAATTGGGAAGAGAATAAGGGGGGAACAGAGCAGCACTGATTTTCAGAAGGGGAAGTTAAAAGTAGTTAGTTAAAAGTACTTAAAGTGAAAACTTTATACTGGCCTTTTTTTTTTCCATTATAAAGTTTTAACCCATAACAAAACATCTTGCTATTATTAAATACACAGGGGGGGGGAAGGCAGCATTAATCATCCAGAATTAAGCAGAATGCCTTTTAACAAAGTCAGAAAGGACAACATGAAAAAGAGGAAGTCATAGTATTTAATTGCCCTGAGAAGATCCTCATAAGATCTCTCTAGTTTCCTAGCTATTATATTTTTTCTCCTTAGACATTCCAAAGGAGCCATCCTGCAAGGAGTGATGGCCACACCTTCCAGCTCCATTTGCCAAAGCAACAAACCTTCCACATGCCTTATGTATTGCCACACAAATGATAATAAACTTCAAGAACTGATCCACTAGATCAGGAAAAATTAAGTTCTTGTTCATGGAAATCCAGAACCGTTTAATCATTAATAAGTTCAGTGCTTGCTATATTAACATCTCCTGGAAATTAGTAATCAGGCTTAAGAGTTGAGAGAAAACTCAATAATCATAATCTAACTAGTCAAACTCCAGATACATTCAGCTCCTTAGAAAGTTAAATATATCTTCTCTCTTCAGACAAAAAAGCACGTATCAACAACACATGAAACCCTGACTGAGAGGAGTTTGTTAACAAAATAAAGCAGACTTGACAAAGCAGCCAAATTAATTTGCTTAAAACAGTGGTTTTAAGCTGACAGTGCACTGCCAACCCTTCTGGGTTGCTTTTTTTTATTCCATTGTTTGCATTCCAAGAAGCTTGAAAACATTTCTTTTCCTATTGATTTTGTCCTCTTCTGTTTGACAAAAGCTGAATCTTGCTAAATTTTGAGCTGCCAACACAGCTGCCTTTTGTTTATTTTTGTGTGCAGCAGCAGCACGCAGAGCTTGGAAAAGACAAGAAACTACCAACACGAGCTTGTAGGGAAAGCTTGAGAGCGTTCGGGCTCTGATAGGCAGTACCAAAATAAAGCTTTAAGTGGTTCTCCAAGATGCTGGTTTCCTGTTCTATTCGGAGATAAGGTTATCACAAGAGGCTATCAGTTCATTTTAAGGTGGTATTCTAAGTGTCTACAACAGACAGGTTGTTCAGGTGCAGTCACTCCCCTCCTATCTTCATTTGACTACTTTTCAGCTCACATGATACCAACAGAAATAATTTTAGATAAAGTAAAATCCAATAAATATATAAAAACATAAAAACCAAGCAAAACATATGCAGAAAGTGGCTGGCTTAGCTCTTAGAGCTGTCAACACTGCAAAACAAATACCCCACAGGGCTGACTGTTTTAGTGGCTCAACTTAAGAAAGCAGGGAGGATGGGTCTCTTGGGTTTGGTGCTGTCAGTTTTCAAGGTTGTGACTAGCTTGGCTTTCCAGCACAACCATTCAAATGCAATCAGACCTGCTATAAACACGTTTAGAGAGAATACCTAACTTAGTGTAGACTGGAAAGTTTTGCACTCATTTGAAAGCTTGTTTTTCTCCCTCTCTAACCCCTCATGAAAGACAGTTTGTCTATCAGGAACTGTCAGCTCCTCAAAAAGGGGGATGGACCATTATTTCCTAGTAAGATTTTTGCCTGATGGCAAAGGCCCAGTTGTAAAAGGGACAGTAATAGAACTGAGCAGGGAAATTTAATTCAGGCTAAACTAGAGCTACATTATATATGAATCATCTGCAATCTGCTCTGTTGTGGCTAACATCCCCCCACTTTCTCCCTAAAGCATTTGCTTGATACTTCAGTACTATAAGACCAGAAATAGACCATGTCTGGTGCTGTGGATTAGGTACCTGCATCCACAAGAAGAGGAGTAAATTAACCAACAGTCTCTCAAAATGTGGAGCTGGAATCTCAATTTAGGCACTAACTGTCTTATGCCCCTTACAGATGGAGGGTATTTGCTGGTTCCCCTTTGTGCAGCACCATTTGGAAACACCTACGTTCCTCAACCACTTGTTTTGGAAGCACCTTTTTGTTAGTTTTTAAAGGATTGCCTGGGAGGGAAGTTTCAACCCCAAACAGCTGCTTTAGGCTATCAACTGAAAATGGGTTTTCCCGTGCAGATAGCTGACTTACCTCCAGATTTCAGAAAGCAAGAGAAGCACTTTTCCCAACATCCAAACAAAACAAAAAAAAAGGAAATTTTAGTGTTTTTTCATGACACAAAACTAATAGCACTGGAAATGCTTTTAAAAAGAGCAGTATCTCATCTGACTTTGAATTCAGATAAGTGTCTATTAAATGCTATTAAAGTCATCACTGTGATTAACACTATTCAACTGCCAACTCTGCTGTAACCACTCTGTGCCCAATTACTCATCTTGTGAGAGCTCCCCAGCCGTAGCGATTCATTAACACACTGCATGGCATTTACTCACGGCAGCAGTTGCACGGTGACCAGTAACTGCATGGACTGGGTGCTCACTCTTAGCCCTGCCATACACATAAGGATGTTTAGAAAAATCCATTTAGTAGCATTAGCTTCCAAGGCAGTGTCGAGAGGTCACAGTAAGTCACCTCAGATGCTTTTACTACGATTCCTTCCTTGGCTGTTTGAAGACACAGTTACCATGGCTGAGTTTTGCCTTTTTAATGGGTGTGTTTCTAATTCGTTCAAGCACTGGTATTTCACTCTAAAGAACTGACATTTGTAGTTCTATTTTCCAGCCCACTTCCTTTTTAAAATAGGCATTAATAATACTTAAATGCATTCCTGTCTCTTTCACTCCTCCATCACTCAGAGGGTGGATTTTACTTTTACATCTCCCTTTGTTCTAAATTTTTTCCTGCGTTTCTATTCTCTGTATTCTCAAAAAAACCAAACCAAACACCAAAAAACCCAACCAAAAACAAAACAAAAAACCCAAACCACCCCCCCAACAAATGTAATTTGTAAAACTGTCATCTTATCTACGTCAGACCCATAAGATTTCATTCTCTTAGGCATGTCTCTTTGTAAGAGATGATGGGCTAGGGAAGGCAAGGGAAAGAAAGGTATAAATATGAATTACCCATAAGCAAAAGAGATGTTGGATACCCACTAAGCAGAATGACAAAGCTACTTTTCAATCAAGCACAATAGAAGAATTTAAGTGTGCTGTTTTAAAAAAACAAAATGCAGGCAATTTTTCTGATGCTGGGTACTAAAACGCAGCAGCATTCATCTGGAATCTAGCAAAATACAAAAACAATTCCATTTTTCATCAAACATTTGTCTTGAATCCTTCAGCTAACTTCTACAGCTTCAAAGATTTTGGCTAGATACAAGAACTGGTTTTGTTGCAGGCCCTCAGAAAGACAAATTAGTCAATTTATCATTAGTTGATTTGTCATTGGTAGACATTAGTATATTGTAGGTGACACAGGGAAAACCCAGAGAGGCAAGAGAGTTCTCTCAGCAAAATTACATATTATTTTTAACCAAAGGAGGAAAGGAAAACAGAACAGCCAACACCAGAAATCCAAGAAGCTTTAGGATGAAAGATAAGAAAAGCTAAGGTAGCAGATTAGTACTGCAAATTCAAAATATAGCACCACTCCTGGTTTGATTATTTAGTTCAACATTACACCTCCTGCTAGAGCTCCTTCCCCTCTCTCCTCACCACCCATACTAGCAACACTTCTTGTAACAGTATTATGCATTATAGCTAGTGGCTTCTAAAAGCCATATCAAAGTCACAAGTGAAACAAGAACTGGAGGTTGCCTTGTCATCCCAATGACCATTTTCAACAGAATTTTAAAGTGCACTTCCAAAATCCATACTTGCATCCTGTGTCATACTCTCATCACTGAACTACGAACAAAATTGAAATGTTGGTTTTGAGAGGAGAGAGAGAGAGGAGATTCCATAGGTTTGGATCAGGCTGTCAAGAATAGATGAGACATCTCCGAAACCAATTTTCCCCCCAAGCAGTATTTGGAATTTTACTGTAGATGACACATTAAGACTTATCTCACTGATAGGATACAAACTGCCATCTTTGACTCAGTTACAACTCCTACAGACATGACGAGACATTTTAAAGCTAGTAAGAAGTCTCTGAAAAGTGGAGAAAAACTTTTTATCCCTGTTGAAGTCTGTATGAATTCCCAAAGACTATTTGTATCCACTTGTATCTCAAAGGAATGAGGCACTAGATCACTCAGAACAAAAACATCTATATGATAACAGATTCTCAGAATACAGAATTTCTTCCCTAGAACATAGCAAAAGAATTTAAATCTTTTGGTTATGACAGACAGCTTTCTAAAGGCCTATTAGTTCCCATAAAAAAAATAAATCTATCCTATTTGAAACCAAAAAGGATGGTTGCATGTATCCATTGAGAGACTTAAGACTTTGTTTACCCTGTAATACAAATCTGCCCCAAAAAGGTTTAAGTAAAAGAATGATTAAAAAGAATTTGGCCTGTTCAGTTCCCTCCATGCTACCAGAGATCTGACAAATTTCAGAAACTAAACCATACTGTGAATTTACCAACATTTCACACACCCCTTCATCAATACAATATCTTCCCTCTCTCCTGATTAACCTCAGACAGCAGTGAAATCAAACGATTCTGTATGATTCTTACTCTGTTTATCATGAGAACTATTTCCAAGACTCCAAGAGGCACTAGTGGTCATCAGAATTTAGCATGACATCAAACATCTGGGTTCAAAATCAAAGTGATAGGAGATGGTAAATCTAAAGGGATTACTATGCAAATCTAAACCCTTCCTTAACTGAAGTAGGTTCATTACAAAAATGAACACATACCCTACCAGGCTGCCATCACAGAAAGCCCTCCCCACCTATTTTAGGACACCAAAATGTAGGATGGAAAAGTGCTTTCAGACTTCTCAGAGGAAATGCTCCTGTCGTTGCACAGCAAAACAAGGAAGTTGCTGTGTAATGAGATGGTAGCTCACTGAGGGGTTTCTGTGTTAAACCATATGATTGTCCACAGCAATTCAACAAACCCCTCAGCTCACTTGGGTAACTGCATTGCCCCACACAGTGCTGCTCTGCTCTTTCAGCCATCTCAACTCTTCTACTTACATTTCCTCCCTAAGCAACATTAATGTTCAACACATTTTAATCAACAGGACTGACATATTGCAATGCCATGTGCTTCTAAATTAGGCATACAATCTCGCTGCCAGATGTAAAGCACTTCTTGTTTAGACACAGAAATTACTAACACATTTACCATTGAGCCTTCAGATCTCGTTAAATCCTGCCAGCCAGGCTAGCAAGGCAAGACAAAACACAACCAGAGTCTCTAGCACGTAATGGACATAACAGTTACACAACAACATACACATTCATTAGTATTCTTTCATCCTCACCTTAGCCTCAGGACTCCTTAGAAAGTTATTTAGACCCTAAAAGTTTGTTAAATATGGTCAAATTAACTATCTATTAATTAGAAAACTGTTATTAAACTGTCTCTAGTTTGTGTTAAATTTTCTTGTGAAGGTCAGCAGTGTATTTGTTTTTAAATGAAAGTCATGACGATTCAGGTTGTTACGAAATGATTAACTAGCTAGAGCTTTTTGCATGGGGTAGGGGTTAAGTCACAGTAAGTACTGTGAAGCTTTTACTACAAGCCACAAGATTTGGCAACGATGAAAGAGATTTTTCTTCAAACTTAGCTCCCACAAAAGTCATTCACAAAAATAAAACATTTAAGTGCACTAAACATTTGTATTAATGAAATAAAAGAAGTCACATTTTAAAAATGCTATAAACTGGCTCACCAGAATGTGACAGGAAGCCAGCAATGCTTGGTTGAAATATTTAAGGCACTTGAAGGTAGTCAGTTTTAAAACCAGATAATAAAGACACAGCCTAAAATCCTATTTTAAATAAAATCCACAACAAAATAAAGTAACACTGCAAAAAAATCCTCCAACGGTAAAGTTCAGTAAATAAACAAATAAACACTTAGAATAAAAATAAAATTCTCATTTGTTACAGTACACACAAAAAAATAGCAGAAACAGAGCATATTGAACTGCTAGAGCATACATACTGCAAAGATCTCTCTCAAATACAACAGTATGGGTCCTTTCTTTTCAGGTTGCCAAATAGCCAATAAAACATGGTGTTTAGGAGAAATAATCCAGTGCAGTTAAATATTGGATTCCAGTTTATAAACCAGAGCATCCCAGAAAGCAGCTGATTTTGTATCATTTTGCCTGAGATATTTCTAGTTAGCTTTCTTGCTCTTTTTCTGGAGCATTCCGTTTCTTTTTCTCCTCTCCATACACAGAAAATTAAAAGTCTCTGAAAAAAAGAGGCCGTACGATACTTGTAATATCATCTTTGGTACAAAATAAAAGCAACTTACAGAGCATAATGGTGTCATCCAGTCACTTGCACACCAAGCCTGTTCCTACAAACCACACACAGTAACAAGCTTCTCTGTGATGTGACAGCTTCTCTCCTCCCAACCTCTAAAGTAACATCACAATTAAATACAACATACAGCATTCTTTTCAAGCGTTAATTTAACTTTTCATTCAGAGTTCACAAACAGGTATTCTTACCCAGTAGCTTATATATATATTATGGTTTCTTACCACTTCCAGGGCAGAGAGATATGACCGGCAGCCCTGGGTCACACTTTAGAAGTCTGCTCCCAGAGATGAAATAACTGCACAAATCTCCACATCTGCTCAGTGTTTTTTGGGAGGGGGAAGGAAGGAAAAGACAAATGGGAAGTCAGTAAAAGGAGTCTTGCCTTTCTGGTAAACGGTGGTCCATTTGTCATCTTTTTCCTGACACGTTTTGCCTACCGTATTAGGGGCTTCTTCAGTTGAAAGCAGTTCTTTACATGAACTTACTTGAACATTCTGGATTAAGCAGATTTTGTCACTGTGTGGCTGCTGCCTCACAGCCAAAGAAATTAAAGGGTGAGCTCCGAGCATCATCACCAGCCTCAAGGCTCTTAGGGTCCCTGAGACAGTCTGTCAGGATGTCCTGAGGATCCCTCAAGAACACCAGTAGAACAGTGATGTTATCACTGGATCCATTTTCCTTTGCAGCAGCCACCAGTCTTTCTGCTGCGCTGAGACCCACTCCTTTGGTTTGCATTAAATGATCTAGGACCAAGTCTACAACTTCATATGGCTTGACCGCGTCAAAGAACCCATCGCAGGCCAGGAGCAAGTAATCTTCTGAACCGGTCAGCTCAAACGAAGCTCCATCTGCGTCACCAGAGATGTAAGGTTTCTGACATATGTCACCTAAGACAAACAATCAAACCAAAGGCTTTATTACTTCCAATGTAAACAGCTACCTCTTCACCCACCAATTGCCTTTATCGTCCTCAAGGCCAGCAGATCACACTCCAGAGGAACCTGATGCAGGACAAAAGCAGTGAAAAGCTACGGAATAAGCACGGATGGCCTTTGTTTCTTCAGGAATGCTTGGAACCTACCTAAATCCAGTGGGTTTCTAAGGAGTTACTCTAATTCATGCTTTGCTAATTTTGCAGGGAAACTAAGGAAATTATTTTAGAGTTTTTTCCTCTGCAAAATGTATTTGTGCAAGGAGATAGTCAAGCCTTCATTTTGCAGGTGTGCCTCTTGTACAGCCTTCAGAATGCTACAAAAATAAGATTTTTCTTAGCTATCCAGACACATGGCACAATGCCATAAGAATCTGCTCATTGTGTTTAGCTCATCAGATTCATATGGACATAGTTATTAAATATGGGTTGCTATTAATCCAATTAGCATTATACAAATTTATATTACTTTGCTTCCCTTCATACATTACAGTTATCTACTGTACTTGCCCAGGGTCTTTTGTCTTTTTGCCCTCGTTGGTGAGTAGCAAAGTAAGCTTGTTCAGTAAGATTTTGAATACTACTATAAAAATGCCCAAAACTGCTGAATACATGTGATTTGAAGGAGGTTGCAGTGATCTGACTTAAGAATTGATGTCAGGAGAAAGATACATTAATATTTAAGTGGACAAAAAAATCCACAAAGCAGAC
Organism: Actenoides lindsayi; assembly: GCA_025331215.1. Classification (NCBI taxonomy): domain Eukaryota; kingdom Metazoa; phylum Chordata; class Aves; order Coraciiformes; family Alcedinidae; genus Actenoides; species Actenoides lindsayi. The sequence continues at coordinate 17,913 of WTSP01009664.1, read as the reverse complement.
ATTCAGACATATAAAGGCCAGAAGAACACCGATTGCTTCCTCCACTTTTGCAAATTAAACACTCTAAATTTGTTAAGCTACTACAGAACTCCGCAGTATCAAAAACATTTACAGGAAGCAAAAGACCTAGAAGTATAAAATAATTAAGACTGTCATGGCTAGTACATAAAATAAAACAATATTCTATGCTTATGGTAAAACCAGTCAGATTATATAGCTGCGAGCTAAGTTACATAGCTGTAAGCAACCCTAGTTTACTGTTTGGTCAACGCTGAGCAAATTGCCATTCACAGCAACCACAATGTCAAGTGGTGTGTGTTTCAATCAAGTTTAATCTGAACTCTGCTAATTCTGATGGTTTATCTTACCAATTGCTCTGGAAACAGCCAAGGTACCATTAACCCGCCAGCAGTCCATGTAAGTTACACAGCCACCCAGAGTCTCAATACGTGCTCTCTCATCCTGAAAAACAGTAGAATACAATTCTTATACTGAAAGCTCTACCCAGGGCTTATTGATCTTGTTTTTATCCAATCAAAGAGGGGAAAAAAAGACAAAAAACCAAAACCAGGAGCTGCTTCAGCTTCTGTATTTATACTATGAATATAGCAAACACACATACCAAAATCCAGCTCGGAAACATGCACTGGAAACAACCCATAAACCTCCCAACAGTGCTATGGCTTGTTCACAAAACAGCAGAATTCTCAGGTTTTAGTATCATCGTGTTCTTTCCCATATGGATGGCCACCCTTTCCTGCCACTTCTTCCCACACCATACAGCAATCAGGTAAACAGACTATGAATCCTACCATACAATATACGTTACTATGTAAAGCATCAAACACTTAGGCTAGATTTCCAAAGGTTTCAAGAGAGATTCTGGCAACACACACATGAGAGGAAAAAAAAAAAACCAAGTCAGACTTACTTCTCTTTCTGGTTTGTGAGGTTCCATTAATGTCACAGCTTTTCCTTGCTGCACAAGCATTACCTGTGAGTCCCCCAGCCATGCAATGTGCAGCTGGCTCCCTACAATCAGCGCAGATACTCCTGTTGTACCACTCCGCAGCTTCTGCACAAGAGAGCAGTAGGTGAATATTCAACAAGGTCTACTGGGTTATATGGCAATGTTGTAACTTAGGTTTAATTACACTTAAACACTGCAGAATAGACCTGCCAATCACAATTCAGGTACCTGAAAATAGGTACAAGATATTAGACAGACTTGAAATAAACTATTTTCATACTCTAATATGCAGATGGCTAATACTGCCTCTGTTATGTTCTTTCTTCTCTGCTATTAATTTCAAAACTGATCCAGGAGACAAAGACCTATATTGTTCAAAACACGGAGACAGAAAAGAAAGAAGATCTGAATTTCAGTAGTATGAACATTTCACAAACAAACACAGGTCTCCCCAATCCCTTTTGCATCCTCCACTCTACCACTAGAAATACAAACACCTTGCTCCGAATACATCCCCTTATCCTTGGATATTTAAATGAGGATGTCAAGAAAGGACCCTAACTGTCCTAGATTCCCTGTAAAGATCAGTGAGAGTCAGACCTCACAAAGTCCCTCTTGTACCTCACTGACAGAAATGAAGATAGGAACAATGAATACTTCCATATTTAGCTACTGCTGTAATAAAGTTCTCCTTAAACTGTATAATAAACCTATTTTCTCCTATTATGTAGATTTGAATAAAGAATGTTCATCATACCAACCTGATTCAAAGCTGATCAATAAGCTTAATGAACTGAAGAGTCTGATTTAAATCACAGAACACATTTTTCATCTCACAACCACCTGTGACATTAATGGTGGGACAACAGAACATCTAGAGGCTGCCTAATTCAGGCAAAGAGGCAGCAGTGTTCTCTCAAATAATTGGTATGTCAGGATCATTTAAACCACTTAGCACTTCTTTTCAATCTCTCATCTTGAACTTGCAAGCACTGTCATTTTGTTTTTCCTCAAAAAAAGGAAATAATTTGATCAAAGAAAACCTTTACATGTAGCATAATTTCATAAAGAAGTCAGTGATTCAAAGAAACTGTACTGCCAGAATTTTCTGCATAATACTGTGTTGTCCAACAGTTCTCAGTGTTAGTTAAATACAATGGAATTAATATCTACCCACTCACCTCTCTTTTGGCTTTGAAAAGAAACATTTCATCTGTCTTCTGAAAAGAGCATTTCAAGGCCTCAGCTGGATTCTTAACAATCTCTTCGTGTAGCCCAACGTTTATATGTAAATGGGTTGCTGAATAATTGGCAGCATCCACTCCACCATGGCCATCAAATACCGCAAAGTAAGCGCGGTCAATGTCATCCTTTAGCAGGGAAGGAGAGAGAGGAAGACACATTCATGGTCAAAAACAAAATAGCTCATAGACTGGTACCAACAAGCAAAGATTCTTTATTCTGGGCTTTCTTCCATACAACATTGCATAGGTGAGGACAATTTAAGGCAGTTTATCCATGTGCCAAATGGATAAAATGGGTACTTGTCAGGGAATTGGTTTTCTTTCCTTGCTGTTAGTCTTTTAATATGCTTAAAAATAACCTGGAATTGAAACAGCAGCCAGCTGGTTATGTAGTCCCACTGCAGCTTCATTAACTGACACTTGTACAACTGCTGTTCTCCCTCCTCCTTTTCTTAACGTATCAGTTACCTCAATGACAAGAGCACTGTAACTCCAGCAACATAACACTAGGTGATCTTCTCGCCACTTATGACACGAAAGCCAAGGTCACAAGACCCTTCTTTATCAGGGCAGCAGTTGGCTCCTAGCAATCCGAGTCAGTCAGTCCTCGCTCCAGCACAGACACAACAAATAACTCGTGGTAACAAATCCTTACCATTTCACAGATCGTTCGTCACTAGGTCATCGTATTCACAGGAATGGTGAAAAATTAATAAAGCGGCCACCCCAGTTTCGTCCAGACTTACCGTTAAGCCAAAGAGCTGATTGAACTCCGGGAGCAGGACGTGGCGATCCTCCATCTTCCGTCGGGTGTTACGGATGGCGTGGACAGAAGCCAGCAGGAACCGCTTCAGCGGTCGCAGTGGTGGCAACCGCTTCTGCCACTCGGAGCAGACATCCCGAAGTTTGTTGAAGAAGCAGCGCTGCAACGACTCGCCATCCAGCACTGGCAGCACAAAGGCAAAACAGTAAGTTGTGCACCCCATTTTCCCACATTACACCATCTTTCAGCCTGTCTTCAAGTTTCTTTTTCTTAGAGCTACATGCAGACATTCAGCACTCTGCCTTTAAGGGCTCTGCAAGAATTAAAATAGACTTCTGAGAATCATGTGGAGAGAAAGCTGCAATAGAAAACAGTGTAACATTAAGGATAAGTGTAGCTTCTTTACTCACTAGTTCTCTTTCAAAACAGAGGTTTATCAAGTAGGTGGTTAAATTACAAAAATCATAAAAATCCAAAAATCACTCTGGCATATTAAACATAAATATTTTGTAAGTAAAAGGCACAAGATATAGTGGTTGGAGTGCATGCCTATTAAAAAAAGTATATAAAAAAAAAATCAAGGAGTCAGAAAAGCCCTCAAGATAAGAGACTGCTGTTGTCTTGGGCACAAGGGTTGAAAAAGCATTAGCCTGGCTTTGGTTCGGGTTATGCCCTGCTGAACCACGTCCACTGAAACAATAAGGAAGTCTGAGAATGCTTTGCTGAAGTCAATAGCTCAACTCCTAGCTGAGCTGAACAGATTATAATTTTAAACTGTTGTCTTTATCTTTTTAAATGCACATGGTTGTAGGAGCTAGGGGGACAGAAGAACACTTCCATCACTTTCCTGCTTTGTCATTACAGAGCAGAACTGTAAACACCCATTGAGCACAGCGTGAAAAGCTCCAGCCAGACACTCAAATCCTTTTCTGGATAGGTCCCAAAGATCAATTAATCCAAACTTATTGTTCATCAGACTGAACAGTTTGGTGTTTGGCATTGTGTCTAGCTTTGCTATACACTCTCTCTCAGAATAGGTAATAATTTAAAATGTTGTTATTTGAGTGAGAATCTTGCCTTAATGCTAGGGAAAAAACCAAAAAACCACATTGAAAAGATCATCTATAGAGCAAAAATAATTTGCTGGTCACTAATGTGTTTCCAAAGAACAGCAGTGCATGTTTCTATTCTATCCTCACTTCCGCTAACACTGCTACATTAATGCTTCCTCAGATTTCTTTTTTATAACTTCTGGTTCTCAAGCATTTCTTTTTCTCAGCAACACTGGATGGCCAACTTCAGATGCATGTCTGGGCCTGGAGAATTGAAAGCTTAATTTAAAACACACATCTTTGATTAGCAGCCACTACATATTACCCCAAACTATTTTTAGTTTGCTTAATATGCAGGCGTGAATGAGCAAGGTATTAAAACCTTTAAATATTAAGTCATCCCATTTACAACTATAATTAAATAGGACAGCATCTCAGACAGCCCTGTCTACAGCTATTAGTTAGTTTACATATTTGTAAATGTCTTGACCAGAAGCCTTGGACACCCATTGCTGTGTAAATATTACAGTTGTGAAATCTGACATAGAATGTAGCACCTTAGCACCAGGAATTCTTCTGCACTATACCACATCAAACAGTAGCACTCATACAGATGCACATACATAGCCTGCTTTTATATAACCACTTTTCTTTCATTCCAAGAAAGTTTTGAGGGTTTTTTTGCCAGAGAGCTAATATTGTAGTGCAGGAAGAGAGTCCATACTGTACTGTAGCACAAGGAACATCTTTCTTCCTAGTTGTACAGTTGAAGCGATGTAATAGCAATTATAAGATAGGGAAAACAAGTACAGCCCAAACATGCAGAGAAATTAATACCTTTAAAGTTGATATTCCTTACTGAGATAAGGCAACACAGGTAACTGAATATTATGCAGATTTCCGTAATGTTCAATAGGGGAATAGTGAAGAGCAATTTGATCTAAATGACAATGGTGACACAAGAACGAACAAGCATAAGAGATACTGGAATATATAAGATGGAAATTAAAGAAGGTTTCAACCATAGGAACAGGGAAGGTTCTGGGCATTTGTCAACAAGGAATACTGAGAAAGAACCGGAACTACTTCAGGACAAAACTCATCTAAGGATTTTCTGACTTTGCCTCCACTATCTTAAAAGTAGACTCCAATCCTATACCTTTATGGCTTTTAGAGTAAAACAGCAGCATGAATTATTGTACAAGTGTCACCAGTATAATGTAACCATATAGAATTCCAGAGACATTAGATGCTTCTGACCAAGAAAATGTCCCTGTCCTAACAAGCTCTTCATTGCTCACCATTTCTAAACATTATAATTTCTTTGTTATTCAGCTGTTTGCTAACTGACGGTCCACAGGCCCAAGATTTTTGTACGACCCAGAACTAGAAATTATAATTCTATGATCACAAAAATACAGCAGTTCACATCTGATTACTGCTCCAGTTCACATCTGATTACTGCTCCAGTTCACCTCAAAGACAATCACAGGTTAGTCACGCTCAAGCCCATGGGACTGCTCACAGACCAACAGAACAAGGAGTCCAGAAATGGGACACTCAGCAGGGACTCAACTCAAAGCGATGGGAAGAGGCACCCACAAGAATCCCAACAGGCTGCAGAACACATTCAGAAACTGGTTCTATACAAAGATGCTGGGAGGTTCCAGCCCCAGCAGAGTCCAGCTGCCTGTCTGCCCCGGGCTCGCCCTGGGGGCCAGTTTGCTGATGTCCCACGTGTCGCTGCGCGCAGTCCCTGGACCTGTGCCTCTCTGCGCTGGAGGACAGCCAGGGCATGTTGTTTAGACCCCAGCCAAGCTGATATGAAGCCAACTGTTCCCGTGCAAAGGGCTGGAAACTTGCTAAATCTCTCCAGACACATGAAGGCTACAAACATTAAGGCCAGGGATGAAATAGTCAGGGTGCAGTGAGACTTAATTAAATGTGTTCCCCCTCCTGCCGTTTCAGAGTTGTAGGTAAATACTGAAATAGGCTCCTGGAAAGTGTCATTTTCTGGCCACTACCAGAGCTTGGAGATGCATCCTCTGGGGCACGCTGAACCACCTTTCAAGTCATCCCTGGGAAATGGAAAGGTAAGTATCTCCCCTTACAGGATAGACTAGTTTGCCTAAGACATCTCTCTTCCATTTTTATCTTTGACTCTGCTTGCATCCTGCTCCACTTAACTTCTTGGCACTGGGATTGAAGGCTCGGTGAAGTCTAATGTTAAACACTTCAGCGTGTAAGTGCAATAAGACCATCTGTTACACAAGGCACAAACCCAGTACTCAGTCACCAAAGTCTGTTCTCCCTGATTCACTCAGGAGAAAATGCAGGCATCAGGCAGAAGACATATGCATCAGGTTCTTCATCCCCTAGCATCCCAGCTTTATAGGGGAGGGTGGGAAAAGAAAGAAGAAAAAAAGAAGACCAAGACTATTGAGAAACTTGCCAAGAGAAAGATCTGGAGTTTCAAGATGTTCAGGTTATGGAGGGGCCACAGGTCACAAAATCTTGTTTCCAACAACAGACAAAAGCAAGATGAATTATATGGATGAATGTAAGGTGTCAGCATGGCTGGAATTGTGATGATGCCAGTGTCAAAACATAGGAATAATTAGCTAAGGTCAGTCTACCAAAGAGAAAAGGGCACTTAAAAAATGTAAGAGATTATCAATTTATATTAGGAACTGAATCAGTTCAATTTGAGTGAAATTATCCAATGAGGATAAGAAAAGCTCTTAACTGGTTCAGTTCAGGAAGCACAGTGGACACAGTGGTCATCAATTCTTTTTTTCAGAAAGCCAACCCCCACAGTAAGTCCAGGGTTCCACACACGTTTTGCATCTTGCCCACAAAACTAGCATAGCTACGTTTCATCCCACAGATACTCAGCAGGATAAAGTTCTGCTCACTGCTGCTTGCCAGACAGCCTAACCAAATATTCTGGGAAACATTTCAAAACACTGAAGCCTTCCAACAGCCTCTGGGAAAACCACAAAAGGGAAAAAAGCATACTTACAGGTGAACCTTTCCTCATCTCCTTCTCCCTCTGTTTCCACACTCTGCTGCTTAAATTCAGTCAGGTCTGTTTGAAGAACTTCATCAACTGCAGCATGGATCAATGATGCTGCAAGAAGTGGTGAAACACCTCTGGTAAGAAAAGGAAGGGAAAGCGAAATAGACCGCATTAGTTGAAACTGAGCCACCACCTCACTGTTTATGGCTGCTGACCTCAGAATTAGAAAGCATTACACACAATCAATAATCCAAACTTCATTAGTAAACTAGTAGAGGAGATCATATGTTCAATATTTATCCATACAAATCTTTAGTAAGATCTTCAGTTAGACAACTGCTTTCTCAAGAACACAAAGAGGGAGAAGTGTATGAATCATGTTTTCAAACCGTTGCCTCACTCTCCAGTTACAGATGGAACCTCCTTCTCTGGAGCTCTCAGATGGGAACTGCTACCTTCAGTTCCAGCCTCTGAACACAAACATTTTGTTTCTACTCACTACACAACATTTCTCCATGGCAGTCAACTGTCTTAGCACAGACAGCAGCAGGATCTCTGCATCGTGGTACACTTCAATCTCCAAAATGGTTACTTAAGACTCCAGTTCCCTTTCCTCCACAATAAGTCACGCTCAGTACCAAACTGCAGCCCTTCAATCCTCAGTTTCTCCCGACTGGATTTCCCCAAAGAAATCACACAGGAAAAAGGTGCAAAGAGTTGGCACTGGGGGCTAGGATAAGAAAAGACTCCAAGATCTGTGATTCAGCTGAAGCTTTCATGTAAGCGTCTAGAAGACAATAATGGTACATGATCTGTGCATCCTCTCCTTTTTGCTCAATGCTGTATATAAGCTACACGCTTTATAGGAAGCACATACTTGATATAATGCTTTTAAATCTGTAAACAAATAAGCCCATCCAACTTTAAAATGGGGCCAGTTAGAGTATGTAACATGCATTCCAGACATTTTCTATGAGCACAACGAAGAATAAGCGTGGACGTCCACAAAAGGCATTTTATCCATTGTTCATGGCATGTTTGATACCCACGAAGTATCAAATTATAAAACCAAAGCAAATAACAAATTAAGGCACCTGCAGCAAGTCAAGGAGATGGCTTTGTTTTGCCAGGAAACATTTAGAAAGTCCTGCATCAATCTGGTTGGCTACAGAGTAAGAAATGGTGGGAGCAACTGGTCTCTGCAGATGCTCAACAGAGATGACTGGTTTTGTGCATACAGAAGAGCAGGGAGGGGAAGAGCGTGAGGTTTTAGATCCCAGTGACAACAAGCTGAAATGCATTTTGCCATTGTGTTTCTGAAAGAGAGGCCTTGTCACATCCTCACAGCCGTGTACGAGTACCTCCTGTGGCAGCAAACAGAAAGCATTGTGTTAGACAGCAGGCTGCTAACAGAAGCCTGTTTTATGCTAGGCATTCTGTAGCACTGATGGCCTACTTTAATGAGTCATTTCAGTACTTCAAATACATGGCAACATGTTTGCAGTCCTTTCAGTGCTAGCTGCAGTCACATCACAGCAAGGAAAGGCAGAAATGGGCTTTTTGGTTTGTTTGGGTTGGTTTGGGGTTTTTTTTTTTGGGGGGGGGGGGGGGGGGCGGGCTATAAAAGTTCGGAAGGGCCACCGGTTGAACTCCAGTCCCCGGCTATGATTCTGTTGCCCGCTC
>WTSP01009662.1:0-12241 GCA_025331215.1 Actenoides lindsayi | reverse complement strand
GGAAGGAAGGAAGGAAGGAAGGAAGGAAGGAAGGAAGGAAGGAAGGAAGGAAGGAAGGAAGGAAGGAAGGACGGACGGAAGTCCATGTGATCCTCTGACTTTTTGTATTTATTAGATTTGAGTCAGGTTGGCTTTAAGTTTTTTTAGAGTCAGACCCGAGCTCTGCTGTGCACTCTGCTGTGCCCTGAAGCATTTCACTACTGCCTTCTCCAGCACGTTCAGGCTCTGCAGGACATTGTCATCTTCAGTCTCACAGACACCACGTCCAAACCACCTCAGATCACACTGGGAGAGCACCAGGATTTACACTGAGAAGCGCTGACCCTCCCCGAGAAGAATCCCCCTCGCCGTGCACACCTCCAGAGAACACCTCACACAATTAGTACCACCACTGAGGCTCGTTAACGAGCACGATGCAGCGAGTCTGGATCCCACCCACAGGTTTCCAGGACTGTTTGTGTGAAGGAGAAATGTTCCTCGAGCGGTGGGATGCCGTGGGTGAGACGGCATCACGTGCCAAGCTCTCCAAAGTCTCCAGCAGGCTGGAAACCCTTGCTGAACATTTACAGCCCTAGAAACTATTTTTGGGTCCAGAACCAGAGTGATCAATGTCTTGGAGAGACGAGAAAGAGAAGATGAAACTCTTGCCCCCAGGCTTGTAATTCTAAGTCTGTACCTCCTGTTTCTGGGAATAAAGTGAATAAAAAAAAAGACGTTGTGGGAAGAAATGGAGCTGCAGTTCTCAGCCCACGGCCGTGCTGGAGGAGGGAGGTACAACTGCAAGAGAGGGACGGAGAAGAGGAATGTAAAAATAGCTCCTCCAAGTTGCACAACAGCCACCTACTCTGTTCAGAAATTAAAAATAAATAAATAATGAAAAAGCCTGAAGTCTTAATATTCCTTCTCTGGCAGCACAGTTCAACTTGCACCAGAAAAATGAGCATAAATAAGGGATGTCCAGCAAGCCTGGACTTTTTCTCCTTCATGGCCTTCAGAGAATGTGGGCAGCTCCAGGATGGAGTGAAGTGAGGCAGAGCCAGGGAGCCCAAGCGATCTGCTTGGGAGAAGACGAGATGCCATCTAGAGCAGGCCTGGGAAAGATGGTTTTTGGCATTGAATCGCTGTGGTTCATCACATTGTCAACTGATTTGGGTAGGAAAGGACCTTTAAAGGTCATCTAGTCCAATCCCAGAATAGAATAATCATAGAATCGTACAATATTTTGGGTGGGAAAGGACCTTTCAAGGTCACCTCGTCCAACCCCCCATGCACTGAGCAGGGACATCTGCAGCTAGAGCAGGTTGCTCAGAGCTCCAGCCAACCTCACCTGGAATGGTTCCAGGGATGGGGCAGCGACCACCTCTCTGGGCAACCTGGGCCAGGGTCTCACCACCCCCAACATCAACAGTTTCTTCCTTAGGTCGAGTCTATATCTGCCTCTTTGAGTTTAGAAGTTCAAACAAGCAGGATCATTTCAACACCAGCCTGTAACACCATACAGTGTCAGATCTTTGAGGGTCCTTCTCCCTGGTGTGTGTGGGATAAACCTTTCACTTCGTGCTGTATCATCTCCTTTGCCTTTTAAAGCCTGCGTGGAAAACGGTGGGGGATTTGAGTTGTCTGGAGGGAATTTGGCAGCTGAAAAATGAACAGCAGCATGCTGCAGGTCACCTACCATACTGCAGGCCTGGGCAACACTTCTGAGAGATGAGCATCTCTGTGCCCAGGAAAGTCTGGGAGTCCTGGGGCTGTTCAGCTGGAGAAGTCCGAGATGTGATCTGATCAGTGCTGGTCAATAGCTAAAAACCTCCCAGGGGGCAAGAGGATGGGAACAGACTCTTGTCAGTGGTGCTCAGCAACAGGAAAAGGGGCAATGGGCACAAACTGGAACCCAGGACGTTCCATCTGAAGAAGAGGAAAAACTTCTTTGCTGTGAGGGTGTCAGAGCCTGGCCCAGGCTGCCCAGAGAGGCTGTGGAGTCTCCTCTGGAGAGATTCCAAACCCAACTGGACAGGCTGGATGCTGGGCCCCCTGCTCTGGGTGACCCTGCTGGAGTCAGGATGGCACCGGATGATCTCCAGAGGGCCATTCCAAACCCTCACCATGCCAGGACTTTGCTTGGGACACCTCAGCTCACAGAGCTGCTCTGGAAGAGGTCCACACAGCAGGACTGAACCCACCATGTCTGCGCTAACCTGGTGCCTTTGATTAGCTGGAGATACCAAGATGAGATTCATGACTCCAGAGGAATTTGCAAATCGAAATTACACACCTGAAGTTAAATCCTGGGCCTGGTTAAACTGGGACAACCTGTATTTCCCCACGCCAGCACCGTGGGCGGTTCACTGGAAAGGCTTTCTGAGAAAGCTCCTGGGCCACTTGCTCCCAGCCAGCCAGGTTCTTCTTCTTCAGCACTTCTGGAAGCCAAACCACAGAGAAGATGGGTTTTTTTTTGCATAGGGCAAAGCCTCCCAGCTCTCTCTGCCAGCTCCACACTGGGAAGTACAGCTCTTGCAGGCACTTCCTTTTCTGAGATATCTGCATAACCCCAGATACCATTTTTGAAGGCTGATATTCTGATTGCTATGGGAACAGCGGAGACCTCGCAGAGCAGGCGCTCCTTTGCAAAGGTCTCCTCGAGCAGCAACAGGAGAGTGTGAATGAAATGAGTCTTCCCTGTGAGGGAAATCTTGTAAGATGCTTGAAGGAGCAAATCTAAGAGCTGCCTTTTGTTTGAGATTTTCTTTGCGTGCAGGGCAGGAGAAGGTGAACCTCCCTCTGATCAAGGAAGAGAGTCGTTTCAACGTGCCCACCATGAACTGACTCTACCAGGGACTCAAGAGCCAAGAGGGATGTCTGATGGCCATAGAATCACAGAATGGTTTGAGTTGGAAGGGACCTTTAAAATCTCATCTAGTTCCTACCCCGCTGCAGGGAGCAGGGCCATCTGCAACTAGAGCAGGTTGCTCAGAGCCCTGGCCAACCTCATCTGCAATGGTTCCAGGGATGGATGTTCTCCAGCACTGGACTGAGCACCATCTCAGGGGTCCCAAACCAGAAAACCCATCCCTTCTACAACACCCCACTTTCACTGGGGTTCCAAATCCTTGAGATTTGGGACGAGGTTCACCATCAGAGATCTCAAGACTTAGGAGGAACAGTCCCAGGAAGCTGCCTCACAAGTATTTCTGCTCACAGATGCTCCCATGGAGGTTTCCCAGCCTTTTTGCCCTCGAGTGTAGATAAAGCAGCATCTAACAACACCGTGTCGTAACCCACGGCCTGGCCTAACCCCGCCACTCGCCCACACAAGACCTGCTGGACGAAGCCAAGGAGCCTCCTGAACTTCAGCCTCGCTCAGCTACTGCGCTGCACACACAAAGTGCGTGTCCCAGGAGGTAGTTTCCATTTCCATCTTTGTCTCTGTTCCCATAGAAACTAAACAAAAGCGGAGACGGTAAAAGAAAATTAAAGCTTCAAGAAAGGAACCTGTGAGGAAATGGCACATGAGCGGGTGTGGGGAGCAGCTGATGGAGAAATGAGATGAAAAAGCCACCAAAAATAAGGCCATAGGAGGAAGACTAAATACAAATATAAGGGGTGTTCCCCACATCCAAGTCTCTCTTATTTGAGGATAAAACCGAATGAATAAATTATATCAAACGGAGATGTCAGGAAAAAAAAAAAAGCTTGAAGATGTCACAGATGAAATGCAATGTTATTAGATGGCATCTGGCCAGAACGTTAGGGTCTCCATGCCCTAGTGCTGAGATGGTGCCAAGAGTCAGCCAAGATCCCAGAGGGACCATTGAATCATTGAATGGTTTGGGTTGGAAGGGACTGAGCAGGGACAGCTGCAACTAGAGCAGGGTGCTCAGAGCCCCAGACAATCTCACCTGGAATAGTTCCAGGGGTGGGACATCAACCACTTCTCTGGGCAACCTGGGCCAGGGTCTCACCACTCTCAGCATCAACAATTTCTCCCTTCTCTCCAGTCTAAATCTCCCTCTTTGCATTTAAAACCATCACCCCTTCTCCTGTCCCAACAGGTCCTGCTCAAAAGTCTGTCCCCATCTTTCTGACAGGTCCCTTCAAATCCTGAAAGGCCACCAGAAGGTCTCCCTGGAGCCTTCTCTTCTCCAGGCTGAACACCCCCAGCTCTCAACCTGCCCCAAAGTGCTGTCATGTGTCACCTTGTCCCACCCCGAGCGTCATGAATTACTGGGAAGGAATAAACAGGATAGAGACCACCTCATGGGGCAAGGCACCAAGAAGTGCTCCCACATCCTCCGTGTTTATGTTACTTGAGTCCTTTAATCAAAACCATCTCTGTGCTACACCTAAGGACGGGGAGCCAGCACAGCCTGGAGTGCACAAGTCCCGAAGGAGCAGAAAACAAGCCAAAGACTATTTTTGATTGGCAGAGATGTTACTGAAAAGACAGTTTCCCATTAGACCTAAAAAAAAAATAACACAGAGAAGAGGACTCAGAAATGATGAGTCTTTTTTGGTTTTTTTCATCTGGTTTTATTGGTTGCTCCAGAGTTGGCTTAAAAGACAACCAAAGGAAATGAACTTTTCATAGCAAGCAATTAAGCGGCGGAATGTTTTCAGCGGCACAGCCAAAACCCCATAAATAAGTTCAAAAGGAGAATTAGTCGAGTTCAAGGAGCACAAGCCCAACGGGAGCTATGAAATAGGATATTCCAAGCTTAGGAAATCCCCAGAAGCAGCAAAGTTCTGGTGGGGGGAAAGGATCACTCTGCACTGTCCCAGACATTTTCTTTCCCACTTCCCAGGGAAAGGGAGCGCAGAGTCAGAGCTTCTCCACACTTCCCAGTGCCCAACGTCCCATTCTGCATCAATGTCTTTGGCATTGTTACGTCCCTTCTGGCCCAGAGGACACAGGGATGAGGCACCAGCTCACGTAGAAAGTATAAAACCAATCATGGGCTGAAAGGACAGAAGAGAGGACAGATCTGATGCTTTCCCCTCTTATCAGAGCCGATTTGCCTGCTTTCTGGTGAGCGTCAATGCTCCCAAGCCCAGCTTCTCCTTTATACTCAAAAAACCCCAACCCAAACCAAAAAAAAAGAGAAAAAAACCCAAAGGAGTTGAGAAAAGCTGCCAGAAAGCGATAACGCGAACGGGCCAAGATGAATCAAGCATCTGCATGAAAGCAGCAAATTCGCCGGATCGACCTCGAGCTTCTCAAAGTAGCTCAAGTATTTCAGCCGGAGGCTTCCTCTGATCTCGCCATGTGCCAGCTAATAACTCCTTGGGCTTGTCGGCTTGTCTCAGCCAAGTCGGAGAGGTCAAGGTCTGGAGGACACCAGCCTCAAAAGAAGTTTTGTTTTAAAGGAAAGAGAATGGCTGAGGACAGAAGGAGACAAATGGTCTCTTTGCTGAGGAGCGGAGAGCTCAGCCCACGCAGCGTGGGAGAGCTGAGCGTTTGGTGACGTTACCTGTACAAAAAGGGTGGCAGAGAGAGATGGAGATGGCTCTTGTCAGTGGTGCCCAGTGACAGGACAAGGGGCAATGGGCACAAAGTGGAACCCAGGAGGTTCCATCTGACCAGGATAAGAAACTTGACTTAGAGGTGGCAGAGCCTGGCCCAGGCTGCCCAGAGAGGTTGTGGAGTCTCCTTCTCTGGAGAGATTCCAAACCCACCTGGAGAATGTGATCCTGGGTCCCCTGCTCTGGGTGATCCTGCTGGGGCAGGAGGTTTGGACGAGATGATCTCCAGAGGGCCATTCCAACCCCCAGCATGCTGGGACTGTGCTGAGATAGGGAAAGAGCAGGCACAGCTCCAGGAGAAGGGGCTGGGACACGCAGGACACCTGTCCATGCAGACAAGCATGCATGCAGCATCCTCTCCAGGACACTAAGGTTCTACCCCCAAAGCCACTGTGCACTGCTTCATAAGAAACCTTTCATCTACTGAAGGCATTGCCCAGAGAAGTTGTAGATGCCCCATACCTGGAAGTGTTCAAGGCCAGGTTGGATGGGGGTCTGAGCAACCTGGTCTAGTTGAGGATGTGCCTGCCCATGGCAGGGGGGTTGGAATTAGGTGCCTTTTAATGTCTCTTCCAACCCAAACCAGTCAATGATTCTATGATAATAGGTATCCAGGGGTATTTTGTTGGAAAACTCTAAGACCAGGTGGGTTTCCGGCCAACCCAGATTCTAAACAGTGGATCCAAACCACGTCTTTCCAGACAGATCAAGTAGCAAGAAACCTTGTCTTGCTCCTCAGTCCCTCAGAGATGCCCCAGTGCCAGGGTTTGTGGGGCAGTTTCACAACAGGCTGAGCTATTTCTCCAAGGTGGCTCCCACCCAATCTCCCAGGTGTGACTGAGGTGGGTGCTGGGTGAAGCCGCATCTCCTCAAAGCAATGTAGCAGATGGTTTCCACCTTGAAGATGGATCGTTTTGGTTGGTGGCTTCATCTGTGCTGGCACTCGAAGAACACGCCATATGTGCCTCCTCAGCTCAGGTCTAGACATTAGCACAACTTGGGTGTCAGTGTTGTGCTCACAAACCCAAATTTTCAGGGCTGAAGTTTCTACAGAACCCGACCGCCGATCACCCGAGCTCTGGGACTTGCCAACACTGACTCTAACACTTCTTAAGAGAAAAAAAAAAACCCAGAGAGAGAGAAAAAAATAATCTTATTTTCCTTCTGCAATCAAAATCTTCAGAGGAAAGATGATTAATGTGTTATTAATAGTAATAATCTCTTTGCAATATTGGAAGCGTGAAGCGTCGAGTGGAACGCTTTGAACTTTAAGCTGCTTGCCAAAAGCCCGTGAACAAGTCAAAACCTGCAGTGATTCAAGAGAAATCAGGAGCGATCAGAACCAAGGGCAGAAACTCATCTCCCCCCCTCCCCAAATTTCTGAAAAAAAAAAAGAAAAAAAAAGATTCTGCAAATCTCAGGAGCTCCCGTTATTGATTTTTTCCCCAAAATTCTCTGTGGCTCTGCCCCGAGAGCATCATGCAGGCAGAGATGGTGTGGAGACAGGTCCTTACTTCAGCTTGCCTAAGCTGGGTCTTTTTGTTTTTGGCCCATTTTTACCCAGTTTACTCCACTACGGTGGTTTTCCTGTTCTCCAACGCTGAAGCTGGGATGTGCCTTGTTTGGAATGGGGCTGATCTCAGCGTGCTGTGGCCTTGTCCTGCTGTTTTCTTAACCCTGCAAGATCTGCACCCCTAAAGCTCATAGATGAGTTGAAAGGTGGGATAAACCCACAAAACCTGCTTCAGGACAAACAGAATCATAGAATCACAGAATGGCTTGGGTTGGAAGAGACCTTTGAAGGTCATCAAGTCCAGCCCTCCTGCAGAGAACAGTGACATCTGCAACTAGAGCAGGTTGCTCAGAGCTCCAGCCAACCTCACCTGGAATGGTTCCATGGATGAGACATTGACCACCTCTCTGGGCAACCTGGGCCAGGGTCTCACCACCCTCAGCATCAAAAACATCTTCCTTCTTTCTGGTCTAAATCTCCCTTCTTTGAGTTTAAAACCATCACCCCTTGTCATCACTACAGAATGGTTTGGGTTGGAAGGGACTTTAAAGATCAGATTGTTCCAACCCCCCTGTCATGTGCAGGGGCACCTTCCACTAGACCAGGCTGCTCAAGCAGAAGGGAAAAGCTCCAGATGCACAATGTGGAAAAGAGGAATAGTTGACACCACCAGAATAATCCACAAGAAACTCATTTTATCTCCAGCGTGAACAGGCACTGCAGCTGGAAGAAGGTTGTTTTCAGTGGTTTCTTGTGGGAAGCCAGCCTGGAAGCACACCCTGTGCCTTCTGAACTCCAAAATATTTAAGAAACTGGAAGCTGGTGAGAAGACCGGGGAGATCCGAGCACCAGAGCTGACACGCTGAGAAAAATATGCCTCCTCCCCATGGGCTGGACGGAGCGAGATGAAACATCAGCAGAGTTCCGCCAGGGGTCAAGTGGCTGCCTCGGAAATACCAAGCTGGGGTCTGGGGGGGGGGTTGTGTTTTCGCTCGGGGCGAGGCCGAAGGCCCTCACCCGAAGTCACGCGCCAGCCTCGGAGCGGGGCTGGAAGCAGCAGCTGCTTGGCGAGCAGGTGATTCGCCCCGTTTGGAGGCCAACAAAGCTGTCACCACCTGTCACCACCCTGACATCGTTTGATTTCCCATCGCGGCTGGGCTCGGGACAACGGGAGGAAGGGAGGAGGAGGAGGGAGAGGGGTTTGGGATGACTCACACCAGCCTGGGGATGAAAACAAGCGATTCCTTGTTCCCAGGACGTCGACTCCGTTTAGGCGTCGCGGTCGCTGCATCCTTTGAAACGCAGAGTCCCAGCCTAAAAACCCCTGCGACGATGGAAGCGATTAGAGCCTGGAAGACAAGATGACCCTTCTGGACGATGGCGGAGATCATCAGCAAGAGCCTGGTGCACCTCGCTATCAGATGACCTCTCGGTCCTCCTCTGATAGGAAGAAAACAGGAGGAAGACTCACACCCCCCTCTTCAACAGTGATATTTATAGGACCAGGAGATAACGCTGTGAAACATCAAGTTCTTCAAAGCACCAAGGCTGTAAATCTCATTGAGCAAAACAACCCCCCCCACACCTCTCCTGGCCACCTTCCCGAGCAGCGCAACGGGGAGAAGTTCTCTGCGTGCAGGGTTGACCCAGCAACGAAATCCCTCCCTGCTTTGCAGCAGGGCAGGAACGAATTCGCAACCACGCGGCAGTCAGAGCTTCTGCGCCTCACCAGCATCTTCTCCTTCTCACCACCACCTGCCCAAGCCCCTTCCTTGCTCCCCAGGCACCATATTTCACTATGAGACCGAGCAACAAAAAACCAAAAAAAAAGAGACTGGATGGTTCCTCCTAACAGAAGCAAGGCCAAAAAGCAGAGGCCAAGCGGAGGGGAAGCGCCTGCTCCCCGCGCCCAAACCCGGACACATGTTCCGCTGTTATAAATCACTCAGGGAACCCAATCGCTCGGCGCAGTTGGTGTCAAATCTGTCGCTCAGGCTGCCAGGATGACGATGATCAAAGCCAGTTAGCAAAGCAGGTTGCTCCCCACCTCCCCCCTTCCCCCAAAAAAACCTTCTCCCCATCTAGAGGAAAGATGGGTCCGGCCGGAGCATCCAGCCGAGGTTCTGCTGCCCTCTCCCAGGACCATTCCTGCTCCCCAGGGGACGCAAATTCTTTGCATTTCAAGGGTGATGATTAAAATTCTGCTGGTGGTTGCACACCCATCGTGACTGCTTGGAGGACAAGCCCTGTGAGATTGGCTTCTCCTTCTGGTCAAAATTAAGGCAGCAGCAAAAGGGTGCCCCAAACCCGAGAGCATCTGGTCTGTGCAAGTCAGAGAAGCCCAGAAAGCAAGGAGGAAGTCCTCTCTGGTGGTTGCTGAGACTCAGGCATGGAGAGAAACCACAGTAAACCAAATACGCCCGGGGGGGCTGTCAATAAATAACGATTCACCTAAAAGAGTGACTTCTGCACATAAACCCTCACCCCGACCCGAACTGCCCACCAGCAGAGAGTGACTTGGCAGGTGTGGGAGCATTTGCTGTTCCCAGAGACTCCTCTGGCAGAAGCAGCGGATTCCTGAGGCTCACGCCCTGCAGCAGCCAAATGCCACCACGCCGGGAGAGTCCTCAAAACTTGGCCTGGATGGCCAAATGAGGACGAGGAAGGATGAAGCTCCCTGCCATAGAGGTCAAGAGATATTAAGGTAGCTTCCCCGAGGTCCTTCAAAACATGGGAGAAGGTCCAGCTGGAGCAGGCCCATGAAAAACAAAGAAATTGAAGATCAGAATGCAGCAAGTTTGCTGTCGCTTGGGAAAATCACGTGCACCTTAGAATCCTAGAATGGTCTGGCTTGGAAGGGACCTGAAAGATTACCTAGTTCCAGCCTCCCCTGACATGGGCAGGGACACCTCCCACTAGAGCAGGTTGCTCAGAGCCCTGGCTGACCTCACCTGGAATGATTCCAGGGATGGGGCATTGACCACTTCTCTGAGCAGCCTGGGCCAGGGTCTCACCACTCTCACAGTGAAGAATTTCTTCCTAGTATCTGACCTAAGATCAAAAGTTTCTCCCCAGCTTTCCTGTGGGTCCCCTTTAAGTACTAGAAGGCCACAAGAAGGTCTCCCTGGAGCCTTCTCTTCTCCAGGGAGAAGATAACCTCAGATCTTCCAAAAATAACCCCAAATGAGCAAGAACATCCTCTCCAAACACACATACTTCTCAAGGTCTCAGTCACAGAATCCCAGAATCCCAGTGTGGTGGGGGTTGGAAGGGACTTCTGGAGATCATCTTGTCCAACTCCCCTGCTCCAGCAGGGTCACCCAGAGCAGGGGGCCCAGCATTGGAACCAGGTGGGTTTGGAATCTCTCCAGAGAAGGAAACTCCACAACCTCTCTGGGCAGCCCGGGCCAGGCTCTGACACCCTCACAGCAAAGAAGCTTATTCTCCTGGTCAGATGGACTCTCCTGGGTTCCAGTTTGTGCCCGTTGCCCCTTGTTGCTGTGTACCACTAAAAAGTTCTTATTTGAGGCAGGAGATGGAAAACACGCAGCACGGAAGTTACAACCCAATGTCAATGTCATGTTTGCCTGGTTTTATAATATTTTAGGGTGGAGTGGACATCTAGAGGTCAGCTGGGGCACATCTAGAGGTCAGCTGGGGAGCCTCCACTTCCTCCCCCAAGGTGAGGTAATTTTTAAGCTGTCCTACACAGGGTCTTTTTCTGCCAGGTTCTGAAACAAGGTGGACAGCACACAGCCTCTCTATGTGACTACTCTTAGGTGAAGACCTTGAAGATGACCAAATTGAGCACTCTCCACAGTGGAGCTGTGCATCATCCCTCACCCATCCCCCAAGGAAGATCCTGCTTCTCACCCTTCCTATCCATGGAAGATCCTGGTTCTCTCCTCATCATGACCCCATGAGGTGGGTGAAGATAACGGTTGAATCCGCTCCCAACCTCCTCTCCAGGCTAAAGAAGCCCAGCCCTTGTTAAACGCTCCCATTAACGCGACGCCCTCTGAGAAGCCCCTGCAGAACCCATCTGCTCCTCAGCAAGGAAGAGCCTCTTTCCCAACGCCAATTATTCAACAGTGGGGACGACGTTCCTGGAACGAGCAGGCTGCGGCACCATCTGCTCCAAGACGCTGGGCTGGCTGGTGCAAGGGGGAAAAGCTTCTCTTCTGCACCACACCCTGATCCAACGCTCCTCAAGGAAGCTGGGACATCTCAAAAGACCTCATTGCTTTGTCCCATTCCAAGCACAGCAGGTCCCTTTCCGTCCCATATTGGTCGAGAACCAGCAGTACCACGGAGACCTCTGCTATCCAAAGACGTCCATATGGAGCTACGTTGTCCGAGCCCACTCCACCAGAGAGAATAAGGAAGAAAAAAACCAACCCAGCAGCAACATCACAGAGCCTTGGAAAGCACCCAGATTGCAGGACACGTGATGTGGCACAGGAAGCCGGATCAGCTCTGGCGTGCTCCACGCTCCCGGTCCTGTGCCTTCCCCTCCTTTCCCACTCTACCGAGCGTTGTGTGGGCAACAATCCCGCTTTGAGAATTGCAACTGTCCTCTGCTGTTAGAAGCCCAGGTAAAATTTGGTTTCCTTCCCACCCGCTCACTTCTCCAAGTGCTTAAGGTGGTATCTGGACAGAGAACTGCAGAAAAGTTGACATGGGCACAATTGCCCAGGACTACATGAGGTTGGATGAGCCCAGCTTAGTTGTTACAGGGAATCATCAGCTTAGGGTGGGAAGGGACCTTTAAAGCTCCTCTCGTCCAACCCCCCTGCACTGAGCAGGGACATTTGCAACTAAAGTAGGGTGCTCAGAGCCCTGGACAAACTCACCTGGAATGGTTCCAGGAGTGGGGCATTGACCACCTCTGTGGGCAAACTGGCCCAGGGTCTCACCACACTCAGTGTCAAAAGTTTCTCTCCCTTCTCTCCAGTCTAAATCTCTCCTCTTTTACTTTAAACCCATCACCCCTTGTCCTGTCATAACAGGACCTGATAAAAAGTCTGTCTCCATCTTTCTGACAGGTCCCTTCAACTCCTGAAAAGCCACAAGAAGGTCTCCCCAGAGCCTTCTCTTCTCCAGGCTGAACACCCCCAACTCTCCCAGCCTGGCATCCCAGCAGAGGGGTTCCAGCCCTCCCAGCATTGCTGGGGCTCCTCTGGCCCCGCTCCAACAGGTCCCTGTCTCTGC
>WTSP01009661.1:0-20305 GCA_025331215.1 Actenoides lindsayi | reverse complement strand
TGCTAAGCTCCCACGCCCCCCCAAAAAGGACCCCCCGACGCTCAGGGCCCCCGCGCCTTGCTACCTGCCGAGCCGGCGGCAGGGTCCCGTCCACGTCGAAGAGGCACAGCACCCGACCCCGTGCCGCCGCCGCCGCCATCCCCGCCGCCTCCCCGGCCGTTGCGAGCGGGAGGCGGGACTGCGCCCGGCGGGCGATGGCGGCCGCGCCGCCCTCCCCAAGCAGACGGCGAGGCCACGGGGGACGGCCCCTCCGTCGACACATCCTCTGTACCCCCGTCCTCCCAGGCGCCTCCGGTGATGCCTTAACGTGCGGGCTTTGACCGGCTTCCCCCCCTTCAGCTCTTTCGGGAAATCCTTTGCTTCAGAGCCACGATGAAGGAACCTGGGAGTCTGGGGGGGTGGGGGGGTGGTGGTGCGGTGCGTGGTTTGTCTTCACGTTTGCTGTTATTACTGCGGTGCTTCTCCGAATTCAGGGTCTGGATTGAGCTACCTGGCAAAGCTCAGCTCGTGTCGGGGTTTCTGTGTCCCAAGGAAGGAGGCAGGAGCAGCGTGCATGCACCCGCTCAGCCCCCACCCCTCACCTCGCCTTTCTAACGCACCTCCGTCGGTAGCTAATGTTTGCACGGGGAAAGTGCAGTTTTCGGCTTCCAGCCCTCTGCACAAAGGCAAACCTATTTCTCGTAGTAACTTGCTTTGACCCCCTTAGCGGTTACCTCACAAGTCATTCGGGACTTAATCAGACCATCTGGCCAGATCACATTGGTACAGCTCCGTGTTATGCTGGCCTGATGCGTAATGGTGCTCAGCCTGCCTGGCTGCTGTCTCCTACAGTAATTCCCGAGTTGGTTCCCCACACCATAACCAACCTAGGTGGAACATTCAAGGCTTTTTGCTTAGCAATTACCTTGCCTTCTCCACCCAGAGGTGCTCTTTGTGCTGAGCTAGACTGGAACTAGGGGAGATTTAATTTTTTTTTATTGTTTTTTCTTAGTACTGTTTGCTTCCAGGACATTGTGCAACCCCTTTTCCCAGTTCTCAACCACATTCCTCTCGAAAGGAAGCATTTATGTGGCTCAAGAGATTCTGGTTTTTGCTGAATCTTGATTTTCCTGCTCCCACTCAATGAAAGGGGGATGTAGAGAAACAATGTTAATAATTTACCTCTG
The DNA here is from genome assembly GCA_025331215.1 of Actenoides lindsayi. NCBI lineage: Eukaryota > Metazoa > Chordata > Aves > Coraciiformes > Alcedinidae > Actenoides > Actenoides lindsayi. The sequence goes on along the minus strand of WTSP01009661.1, from coordinate 19,139 downwards.
TGCCACTGCCTTGGACAAGGTTTACCTAAACGTTCTCAGCTAGTTGCTGGGGGAGGCACTCATGTGTCCACCAGTTAATGTCACCAGGATAGCTATTTCCATACCATTTCTGAGAGTTGCGTCCATAACAGAATCAGGCAGTCTGGATGGGTCCTGCAAGTGCTATTTGCTCTGATATTGACATTCCTGCAAAATCATGTCCTCTGGGGCCTTCTAGATCAGCCCCTGGTTATGATCTCCTACCTTTGGAAAGCTGGACTCTTTTTTCTCACATGGATCGAAGCTCCAGAAGGGTTTTTTCAGCACCCATCTGCTTAGTATGCAATTGGGTGCTGAGGTTTTGTTTTGTTCAGTTTAGGGTTATACTCATTTACAGGGCTTGTCTAGGTGTGATTACATATATCCATCGTTAGTTAATGTGTAGACACTCCAGAATATGAATACTTCAGTGTGGCTACCACGTCATGCTGAAGACTTGTGTAGAGGTGCCTTCGTGGATTTGGATTGTAGCCTACCAGAAGCCAAAGGTCTGCTCTCCCATTGAGCAGAGCCATGAGTAAATGCCCAGGCCTCCCAAAAGACAGCCAGGAGGCCAGACACATGAATAAGTCACAGGGTTTCAGTAGTGCAAGCCTTTATTTTTCATAAACCAGGACATGGTACAAGGATGAGACCTCCCACATCTGGGTGGAAGAGGCATGGTGCTAGGAAAACCTGCCAGCTCACTCCTGTTGCAGCCCTGGCATTGTAGTAGATGTAGACCAAGCTGTCCCATGGTCTCACCTCCCAGCTGCTCCTACCTGCAGCTTTCTTGTCTGGGAGTAGACCTTCCTCCTTGCCGCTTGCATTGACATTACTCTGGACTTCCCAAAAGCCAGAGCTGCTCTCTCCAGGGTCAGGTGCATCCCTGCACCGCAAGGCAGCAGTGCCACCTCGGGGCACTTTCCAGAATTGGGAAGTCTGCTAAAATACAAGTCAGCGTTCACATTTCTGCGCTCCTACGGTGCCGTCGGGTTCGTTCTACCAGGAGTGCTTTCCAAAACTTGAACTACCTGCTGTGCTTTCTCCAGCTCGTTTGTCATTGTGCTTTAGAAGCCTGACATCAAGTAACACCACCTTCTCCCAGCACCCTGACTGACATTTGGTATCAGCTGGTGACAACTTGTACCATCTGGGGTTCCCCAGGAGTATGAGTCTGCCTTTTGATGGATGAAGCGCCCAGCTGCATACAGCGGGTGCTTGTTCCTTCATCTGGGTTAGCTCTGAGAACAGGGCCGCTGCTGCTGTTTCGGTTATTTCATAGTTTGCACTTAAAGCACTCTTGATACATTCCCTTAATTGATGCTCATATAGGCAGCAGCTGTTGTCCTGAGTAAAATCCCTGTTACTAACAGCAAGGAATATAGCAAATATTTGAAGTTTAGAAGGTAAGTGGCTGTGAGCAATGGCTTACACTCTCTTGAGGGTTACTTTATGTGGGGCTAATACTGGTACTTGATAGCAAACACACACCGCATCTGAATTAACACAGCCTGAAATAACCACAATCATGAACCTTTGTTAAAGCCCCCTTCTGGTACAAGACCTCTTCTGTATTACTCTGATACAGACTTCTATACAAACAGCGTGGTTTATCTTTTGGATGCCACTGATGAGCGTCCACAGCTGAACCAAGCAGAATTCATTTCTTCACCAGAGCCAGATATTTCCCCTGCTCCTTAACAGCCCTCTGGCAGAGGCATGATAGGCAGTGCTACATAATCCTCACCAATATCTCCTCCGCAGCTCCAGAGGAAGCTGCTTTTTTTGCTTTCAAAAGTAGTGGCATCAAGACAGTCAGATAAACCTTAGAGCCTTTTCCTATGTTTAAATTCTGCTGTTCTTCTTCTTCAACAGCAGACATTAGGCATTTCTTTCATGCACTTCCAGGAGCAGGGGCTGCACAAAACCTGTGCTGCCTTCACTCACTTCATCCAACCTCAGGAGGGTGGTATCGATAAGAGACCACAGTGCTTACAGAAGGAAAACTTTCCCAAACTTAGATAAGAATACTGTTTGTGACCAGTTCTAGCAAAGGGCAGCAGTCACCACTACTTCCAGGGGTAATACCTTGCAGAAACCGCTCGGACAGTTTTTCAGCTTGTACTTTCCCGCTGGGACCAGAATGAAGATGATGACTTCTCATCAGTCTTATTTGCTGGGTAGCTGTATGGACACACACATTCAAACAGGAAAACTTGCTGTATTTCTCTTTATTGTAATAGAAAAAAAACCCACAAGTAAATCAAAACATCACTTTCTGCCTAAAGACATTATTAACGTTTTTTCAACGGCACGGGGGAACCCCAGCAACACAAGACAGCTTAATAAGCGAGGGCAAAAGGGTTCTGTTCCCTTGCAGAAGTTCAGTTTCCCTGCCCTTCATGTCAATCAGCTGACTGAAGCTCATCACCTATACACACTACACGTATACCTCTTGGTCTAGTTGATGTTCCTGTAAGTAGGTATGGCTGGGTGGAATGGTGGGGGCACAGTCCTGCAATTTGCACATAACCATCTCTGGAGAAAATGGGTTTCCTAAGTGGCCTACAGGGGTCTCATTATCCAGTAAGACCAAACTAACAGGATTCCCTCCTACAGGTGATTCTTTTGCCACAAAACACAGAGTAGGTCCTGAGCCCAGGAGACCCTCCAGGAGCTCCTTGGCTATTGCAAATAGTGAATGGCCAAGTGAAATTTTACCCAGTGACCTTAAAGTAGCAGCATCATCTCTGCAAAGGGGGTGCCCAGGAGGGGAAAAGGCAGATTTCAAAAGGCATGGGGTGAACATCTTCCTTTTCTTTCCCGCCTCCTGAGAGGATGTAAAAAGTCCTTGAAGTAGGCAGCCAAGCAGAAACAAGGCTCAGGACTTCTAAAGTGGTGGACTTACAAGGGATATCCTCGTTGTACAAGAGTGTGGGACAAAACTTATGGCACCAGTGCTTCCACCACAGGCCACTGTGCCTGAAGTGGGAGCTTGCTGAAAGACAAGCACCCACAGCTGTGCTGCTTGTAGGTACCAAACTAGCATACCTAGATGTTGGGCTGCACTGTATCAGCTTGAGTATACCTGTGCAGCTGAGGAAGCTCTGACATCTCTAACAGACTACAGCATTTTGTGGCACAGTGATGCATATATTGAAGTGAAAGACTGGTTACTCTTCACAGAATAGGAATGGGAAAAGATTGGAGAGGAAATACATGCTAAACAGGAAAACTAAGCTGTCTTAGCAAGAAACTTTATGATCCTTCCTCCAGAAGCACCGAAAGGTGTTCATAAGTGATTTATTATGGAATGCTTTCTGCAAACAGGACAATTTGATGGGGAAAGATTGAAAGCTTTTGTATAAATCAATCTGTACTACCTGCTATGGTTATCTCCAAGTCTAGTCCATCAAATGAAATGCTTAGGAAGTTGATGGCACAAGCAGAGAATGACAAGGAAAAAAACCAAAAACCCAAAAACCTGGGCTGTAAGGGCCACTGCTGTACACTGGGAGCAGGTACACACAAAACTGCAGAATGGGCTGACAGTGCCCTTATTTCCACTTGTGTAGTAACTCCTCAAGGTGCAGGGCAACAGAATGTTTGTCAGAGTGACTAAACTGTGGTTTTCTTCCATTCCATCCCTTCAAGAATATGAGCCATTATAGTCCACACCGCATAACAGTGTGAGAAACTGATCAAACTGTATTATTCTGGGAGAAATTGCCCAGCAGAGGAAAGGCATCTCCTTTACGTATGCAGGAAGCCTCCAGTGCAGGAAGTTTGAGATGCAAGACTGCACTTCCAGCAATACTTTTCACAACAACGCACTGGACAAAGGGCTATACATTTGCATAGATGCTTTTTCAGCAGCATCTGGGATGTGAAATCCCCGTTTATGAAGCATCAGCAATGCTTTGGGGTTTGTCCAATGCCTTTCTTCTGTTCCTTCCTAAATGTAACTGCTACAAAATTCTTCAGGAAAATAGTGTATATACACGCATGAAAAGAAATCAGTGTGCCTATTCTTTCACTCCCCTGATCTTTTTCCACTGCAAAGAATTGCAAAGCTATAAGAACCTTAAATTAGAAGATGCAGTATGGCTACAATCTAATGTTAGTCTAAGGACAAGACTGCTTCTGCATGTATCCCAATAAATTCAACTGTTCCACAGAAAAGCTTAATTTTACTCTTCCTCATTTTCTTTACATTTGGGGAGATCTACCACCTGTTCTACGCTTAAGCTGAACCCTCTCTGTGATATGCTTGACTGCTTTGGAAAGAACAGCAATATCAAAGAAAGTTTGAATTCCTGCTGTGTCTGCAACTAGATATTGAAGGCAGAATTGGTCCACCTTATATTATTGTGCAATTGCCATTCTATTCCTGTCTCAATGTACTTTAACTCCGGCTTGGTAAGAAAAAATAGCAACCCAGCTCTTATGCAAAGGTAAACAGCTAACAAGATTCTGTCTATCTGATGATAAACTTATATGTGAGAAAAGGACACATTTCACTTAATTTTACTTTCACCTGAAATTTATTTCCACCACTTTTGCTCGTGCGATTCTGTTCCTTCAGCTGGTACCTTCCCATAACTCTTGGACACAGCATTATGATGCCCTCAGTAACCTTCAGTTCCAGTCTCCCTCCCACACACAGCTCATCCCATTGAAAGTTTCAACTTTTGAGTGTGACACTGACACACAGTTCAGTTTCATCACCTTTCCCACCCAGCTGTGCCACTGCAAATGTTGTCATCAGATGAGTTCAGCTTTTCCCCTGAGCAAATTAGGTAACATCCATGAAATATGCAGAAGACTAATCCTGGGACACCTTCACTTCCTGGGCTACCAACTCTTTGTCTTTTTCCTACAGACTTGTGGTGGTTTGACCCAATACAAAACTTCAGAAAATACCCCCATGTAATATAGGCAGCGACAGGAGAAAGAGATACAAGTCTGCAAGGGACGGCTAGGACATCCCCTTATTTACACCAGATTGTGTGACGGGCCCTTGAATGCTCATGGAATTAATTCCCACTTACCAGCACGGGAGTTACTTGAAAGTGTCAGCCTACATGGACAAGACAACCTTTATAAATTAGTATAATACTATTAGAAATTATGGCAATCTTTTTGGTAGCATTGTCTTACATGCACCCTGATAAATCCTCTCCCTAGGAAATTTTAAAACTTGTAACTTCTGTAGAGTTAATTCTGATGGAAAATTATAAAATAGAAATCTGGTAGATTTGCATTTAAAAAGGAAGAGGCCTGGTGAGGCTGGGCACACTGGGTCACTCCTGTTAGCTCTGTCCATTATGTCTGCTGAAGGTATTTCCTCCGGGTGGCTGGATCTGGATGGAGTCCAGGAGGGGCCTTAAAGCTTGTCCAAAAGGTCTGAGAAGGTAAAGAAACAAACAAATAGCTTACTTGATGAACAGCTTTCCCCATTTACTACAGAAGTGCACTCACTTCCTAGAGTGCAATCAAACTAACACGGTAGAAGCAAATTTGAAGAAAAGAGTTCTACTACAAACTGAAGCAAACTAACTTAACCTATTAAAGAGAGCTTACTGTTCAGTACCTAGGAATCTGAAACATGATTTTATATAAGCTAGTTCTGAGTCCTAACACGCCCAGACTGCTAATGTGGTAATACTTTGTCTGAAACGAGCTTTTAGTAATTCATTCTACTTAAGTGTGTGGAAAAAAATCCCGGTTATGCAACTGCAGCGCTCCATTAAGTACCACGTTGATTGAAGACTGTCAGAAGAATAGCCTCTAGCTCCCTTAGAAGGCAATGCTTCAACTCTCACAGAATAAATTCTGTTGTCATCTGTAGCACCTGGTTTATCTTTCAGTATCACCCACTCTGGTCCAGGATTTATCTGATTGAGAGAGCTGAAGCAAGAAGAGCCCAGGGTAGAAGACAGATGTCTCCCAAATACTGTGGTATACCATTGTTAGAGAAATAAGACCTAGATGATGGAGCTCAAATCATCCTACTGGGATCCTCACTAGCTGAGAGACAAAAACATACCAAACAAAAGAACAACAAAAAAATCAACAACCAAACAAAAAAAACCCCAAACAAACAACACACAGACACACAAAAAAAAACAAAAATAAAAAACCAAACCAAACCAGACAAAAAAATCAACAACATTTGAGCTGAACTACCAGGCAGGAATTCTTAATTTCCTCTTTTTCATATCATAGAATGGTAGAAGTTGCAAGGGATCTCTGGAGATCCTTGACTCCAACCCCGCTGCCAAAGCAGGGTCACCCAGGGCAGGCCACACAGGATCACGTCCAGGTGGGTTTTAAAAGTCTCAGAGGAGGAAACTCCACAACCTCCCTCAGCCTGTTCCAGTGCTGTCACTCTCACAGGAAAGAAGTTTTTCCCCATGTTGAGGTGGAACTGTGTTCGAGTTTGTGACCATTGCCCCTCATCCTATCACAGGTCATCAGAGACTGGCCCCTTTCTACCTGACACACACCCTTCAGATATTTGTAAACAATAATAAGATCCCCTCTTAGTCTTTTCTTCTCCAGACTAAACAGCCTCAGGTCTCTCAGCCTTTCCATATAAGAGAGATGTTCCGGTCCCTTAATCATCCTTGTAGCTCTCTGTTTGACTCACTCAAGTATTTCCCTGTCCCTCTTGAATTAGGGAGCCCAGAACTGGACATAGTACTCCAAATGTGGTCTCATTGGGGCAGAGTAGAAGGGGAGGAGAACCTCCCTCGACCTGCTGGTCACACTCTTCTTTATGCACCCCAGAATACCATTGGCCTTCTTGGCCATTACAGCACATTGTTGCTCAATGGATAACTTATTGTCCACCAGGACTCCAAGGTCCTTCTCCATGGAGCTGCTTTCCAGCAGGTTGACCCCTAACCTATACTGGTGCCTGGTGTTGTTCCTCCCCAGGAGTAGGACTCTACACTTGCCCTCGTTTAACTTCATTAGGTTCCCCTTTGCCCAGCTCTCCAGCCTGTCCAGGTCACGCTGGATGGCCTCACAGCCTTCTGGTGTGTCAGCCAATCCTCCCAGTTTTGTATCATCAGCAAACTTGCTGAGGGTACACTCTGCCCCTTCACTCAGGTCATTGATGAAGGTGTTGAATAAGACTCGACCCAGTACTGACCCCTGGGGAACACCACTAGCTACAGGTTGCCAGCTGGACTCTGCGCCACTGATCACGACCCTCTAAGCTCTACTGTTTAGCCAGTTCTCAACCCATCTCACTGTCCACTCTTCTAACTCACACTCTTTTTCCATCCAGTCCCAGCTTTAAAACTGCAGCATTAATTTTGAAATTACATCTCCCCTGTGTCTTCAAAAACAAAGCTGACACCTCCATTGCAATTACAGTGCTTAGAGTAAGGGCACTCACTTTTAACAGATACTGTTTTCCTAAGACAAAAAAAACTTGCACCAGTTTCTGAAACTTTCTACACTTGTCTGGTCACATAGAAGAGACTGTCACAAAATAACTAGTTAACTAATTAAAGGCAGAAGAACAACCTTCTTCTGTTTTCTTAGTAATGCCAGTGCCAGTCAGCACTTGTACAGTGTTGTAAGTGTTGAAGTAAAGCAAATGGCATCCTCTCCTTGACCTTATGCCAGTTCTCAGAGAGAGAGTAGAAACTGGTACCACTGGCTGTCAAATGTTTAAGCAATAGCACGCAGCAATACACTACAGAGAGGAGCAGCATGCATACTCACGTGGCAAGAACTTCAGCTGGAAGGTCAGTGATGTAGGAAGGGATTTTTCTTCCTGTCAGGAACTGTGCCACTTCGTTACTGAAGGTGTTGCAGTTATGTTCAAAGAGGTTGTAAGACTCTCCTCTGTGCCACAGGAAAGGAATTGAAACATAAAAAGACAGACTCATCAATAAATGTAACAAGCAGAAAAAAAAACGTGGACCCCTAATGAGAAACATCTTCCTTTAGCATTTTTTTCCTCACAAAGAACTCTAAGGCAAATAGGTAAAATGCAGACATCAATTCACCTTCAAATTCAATTAAATCAGGGTGCAAAATGACATATCTCTGCTTCACTGACTTTATACAATGTTTTTTTTTGAAGGATAAGTGAGGTCAGGTTTCTTCAATCAAAACCACAGAACGACTAGCGAGAAATCACAGGAATTACTGACACTGAAATATAGCCAGAACACTAAATGCTGCTGTTCCCTATTCTTGAGAGAAGTAGACTACGCTCTTTAACAGTCAAGACCTTGCTTTTACTCATGTGAAAGTTGGCAGCTTTATTGCAATGCTTCACCTATGAGTCATGAGACAAAGCACTATTTACTGAAATATTTCATATAGCGGCTTCATTTTCCCCGGTGATTCTCTCAGAGGCATTCCAGGCATTATTCCATCTTACAAAAAGCAAGCGTGAAAGACTTCCTGGCAGAATGCTTTCCCAGCCTAGCTCAAGGCTGGCACACCAGAGAGTTGCCTAGCTGGTAGCTCCCTGCGTACTGGTGCATCAGTTCCAGCCTCATATTTGGAGAGTACTAAAGAATACACGAAGCAGACAAAAGCTCCGTTAGCAGGATTGGTTTCATAACACTTTTCCTCCATTCTGCACCTCTTTACCTACAGGCTTTTTTTGTTTGTTTGTTATACAGATTTTATAGTACAAGCTGCTACTTACCGGAACATAGATTCCCCCAAAGAGGAAAGATATTCCAGAAAAATTTCTTCTGTGACTTCAGTGTTACCCAGGTCAACCACTGAGTCTGGGGGGCCGAGAAGCGTCCCTCCCTGTAAAAATTAGCAACAAGAAGAAAATGTTAAATGGACACACCAAATTCTTTTAGGGGACTCTATTGAATAGAGCTACCATGGCTTGTCAAGGCAGTAAATGAGGAACTTGGGGTATAGTTGTCAAGCAAAAAGCCCTACTGGCCTCCCCTGTCCTGCACTTGGAGAATGAGAAGTAACACACAGCTTACATTGCAGCTTGTACACTTGGCTATTTGTGTTGAAGACTCTAAGCTATGGCAAAATTCTGCTTCAGATGAACGGCCTATCAGTTTTGCCTCTCCAAGAACAGAAAGGTCTGACAAAGCACCATGAACTTTTTTTTAATCTTAGAAAGGATGCCTTGAGTGGCCAAGTCTGTATGTAAAACCTATCGATACAGAATTGGACAAGATGTCACTCTGGCAATGCAGCTGCAGAAGGTGTCTTGGATAGACAGTCTCTAACAGCAGAAGCAATCCTCAACCTGTATTTAACTGGGCTTAAACCCACTGTCCCTGCTCTCTTTTCCTCAGATGCCCTGGGCAACCATGGCGAGCAGCTACATCTGGCTGAATGCAGAAGCCTCTTGCTGCTTTTCTAACAGACAGTGACACAAGCAGATAGCCCTACCACAAAATTATCTTATCAGAAAAATAAGTTTAACTTACAGGTGCACAGCTAGAGATTCCTCCGCTGCCATAGAAGAACTCATCCTTATGGACAATTATGGAGGTGTGCCTGCCACAGAGAACAAAAAACATGTGAAACAAAGGAAATATTTAACCTACCACATAAATCACTGGTAAATTTATGTGCTCAAGGACATCATGAAGTGATTAATTGAAACAAAAGGTCAGTGTGTTTCTGTGATCTGCTGGGACGTGAATGAATATGGAGGCAATGATTACTGAGCCTATCGTTAACTCTGTAAGTGGCTGGGAAAGGACATGCTCAGCTAGGTGTCCAAGCATGAAGGAACACTGGAAGAGAGAGACTTCCACACCAGCGTGAGATCTCCAGCAGCCTCTTTCAGCTAAAGGGTTGAGGCTGAAGTCACAGATCTAGAGAGCTAGCCCTGCTACCACACTGACAGAAGTGCACGTCTGACAGACACAGACTGAGGTCAGACCATCACTGGAGGTGGATTAATAGAAAGGAATATGGATGGACAAGGGTTTGAGAGTTTTTTGCCTTTAAAAAATACCCAAAACAAAACAGAAAAACCAGCAAACAAATCTTAATACGAATTATAGCAAACTGGGGGGTGTTTCATAACCGAATGCAGCCACTGCTCTTACGTGCCAGAAGGCCCCATTCTGTAATACCTTCTTCCCACCTATTCTTTTACTGTCATGTTTAGCCATGCCTGCAATTAGAAGACAAAGTGCTTGGGACAAGGACAACATCCGACCCTTGAAAAAGTGCACTAACCTGTAACTACTACCAACACTTTTTTTCATGGGGTTCACTGAGCTTTGAATGGAGAAGTTTAACCTGCGCCTGACTTTTCGTGATCTTATTGTCAATCTTGATTCAAGAACAAAAAGTGCCTTGCTCTCTCTTCAGCACCAAAATGAACTGAGGCATATACAATCTCATATTGAAAATACTCCCTGCACCACATGGTGTTTAACACGCATCATGCAATTTAAATCTAGTCACTTACCAGATGCCATCCAGCTGTTTCCCTGTATGCAGAGAAAAGAAAGTTATTAGCAACATATTTTCCAGATTTCAGCCTACTTTCTTTCAATCACTTAGGAGCCATGCTTATTCTTTCACCATGACAGTAATACCAAAGATTTCATCCCAGAGTTGCTTCTAAAGAAACGAAATGTCTTTCTTTCAAATGAACTGCTCCATCCACACTACTGCTGCACCTTCCTCCTTTTGCATAGAGGTGGCAATGCCATCCTGTCCTGTCAGGGCTTACCTTCCTTGGGCTTTTCTCTACAGACCAAGTAGAGAAACCTTTCCTTAAAATTAAGAGTCTTCAGCTGGAACCAGACGATGGGAATTTTACACTGATTTCATAATTAGCCAGCACGGAATACTCAGTTTTCTTTTTCAGTAACTGGCTTGAACGTACGATCTGTAGTATAGTCTCTATAATCTACTCCATGGTTTCCTCCTTTCTCTCCCTCCTACTGCCCTTAAAAATTAACAGCTTTAAGTGGGAGCTGGGGGGTAGAAGTGCAGGATTGAAATTTATACAAGTTATAAAATTGTGTGTTTTGTAGCACACAGCAGCAAAGACTTACTCCAGGCATCACTAAATTGATAATATCATTGTGTCTTAGAGAAAAAGTATCTTCTGAAATGCTTTTCCAGTTCCCTAGGAGTGGGAAGCCTAAACATCTCTGTGTTGATGGTACGATCTCAAGATCAAACCTCTCTTCAGCAGGTCAGCAGCTGTTATTGCTCTAGGCTCAATTATTTTATCTACCATAACCTAAAGGCTTGGTTCCTGGTATCATACCCCTTTGTGAATTTGTAGGCAGCAACAGCATGCTATTTATTTTGCCAAACAAGGTGCACAACACCCAGAAAAAGTGGATTTAGGACAAAAAAACCTGCGGGCATACCAATATTTGGTATGAACCCAAGCAGCAGACTGAGTGCTCCTCTGCCACAACGTCTGCTTGCTTGCAGCAGGCTCCTGATCCTTTTAGTCAGCCTCCATGTGTAAGTGTTCTCTGCCAGCAGACCACTGCCCACACCACTTTGTAACCAAGCAGCACCTCTTCCAAGATGCTTTGTTGTTCTTGTACAACTTGTAGATACCAGAATGTGATGTGATGAACTGCTAAAGACACCTGCAGGTTTCCCAGAGCTAGGTAAAAAAACAATGTAGACCTGATAAAATCATGGCACTGTTCTAGTAAGAATTTGTTCAGAAAGCACTGATGAGTTAACTGTTTGGTCAACAGGACAGCATCTATTTGCATCACACCAGTCTCAAGCCTCTCAAAGCCAGGCACAGACCACCTTATTTCCTGATTCTGGGCTATTATGTTTAGATATTATCCTTCTCCTTTAAACATAGCCTTAACACTGTGACCAATGTTTTACTGAAATGCTTCTGACATTTCTTAGCTCTTGAGGGCCAGTGCATTAATTGACCTTAACTCAGGATTTGGCTGCATCCCTCATCACCCTGTCAGCCTTGCCTCTCCCAACTATTCCACCAGCCACCCTGCTTGTATTCTCACAGCTTATGATGCTGAAAGTGCACTGTGACTGCTTTTCAAAGGCTGGAAGCAGATGCTTAGAATAACAACATATTATTCAACTTACTAAAAAAAAGTTTGGTAAAAATGAAGCTTGGTACAGTTGCATTCCCCTGCTCTTCCCCCACAACTTCCAAAGAGGAGGGAAAATGCTAAACACTGGGTCCTACCTGATGTGTCAGAGGCCTAAAGAGAAATGGTAGTTTGACAGAGCAGTATTTCATCCCTCAACCTCCAGGATGTTGGCTTCTCTGATGAAACTTTAGGGGTCACTCTTCTTCTGCTGGTGCCCAGCTTCTTCTAAGATCCCTGCTGTAGTAGCAGTGATGGGTTACATTGTCCCAGTTCCACTTGTCCCATAGAAAGACATTCTCTGATTGCCCTTACTTCACTCAGCACCACAGCAGCAGTGGCCAACAGGGAGACAGGGGTACTGCCTTTCCCTATCTATAGGCAGAGGGTCTTGGGGTATTTATCTCCTACTCCTGTCAGGGCTGCTTTGGTCTGTGAGTGCCAGGAGTAAATACGCTACTTCAAAGCAGCAGTAGTTCTTCAATTTCTTTTTCTCTTGGGCAAAACCAACTTTCTGTCATCATCAGGACCGGGTAAAAACAGAGAAACACAACTGAGGATAATCCTTCAAGCGTTCCAAGAAAAGGATGTTTACATTTACGCGTCCAAGTTAGGAATAAACAACCACTATGGTATTTTTCCCCACTCAAGTCTGAAGCAAAACAGGCACAGAGATAGATACCTGCGTCAGACAAGGGTCGTGTAACAGCGGAGGCAGGGAAAAGGCTGTCGTGTCAATAGAGACATCGATCGAAGCCAGCGCGCAGTTCTGAAGTAGGCGGACTCATCCGTCACTGCCACGGAGCACAGCCAGGCAGGCAGCATGTTCACTGTCAACCCGGTGCACAGAAACGTAGGCACAGAGTAGGATGAAGGCCAAAAGATAGTAGCAACGATGAGAGAAGCGAAGCAGTGTGTTGTAACATCTCGGGAGCATTTGCTGCCCCTCTAGCCTGGCCCACGCTGTTGTGCTCCTCCATCCTTTGGCCCTTGTTCCACAGCTTCCCCCCCCCCCCCAAAAAAGCTTTCACCTTGCACTCTAGAGCTACCAGAAACCAGTGACACTGCAGGGTCACCAGCAGCACGTGAGGCAGGGTATAGCACTCTGCCCTAACTTCAGCAGCTGACCTACGACAGGCTTTACTGCTGGGCTTTGCACAGTTAGCCTTCTGCATACCTGTTAATAAATTATTACACAGTTGTCCATGATAAATCACTGCTTTCCACTAGAAACTTGAACTTTATTCTTCAGGGCAGAGTAACAGTTTGTTTCCACGGCAGTACATACTAGAATTGTATCTGCCCTTTTGCATGCTAAATGGAAAAAAAAAGAACATCTTGGTATTTACTTTCACACACATTTCCAGCAAACAGTGATGAAAGGCTTTCCACAGAGCTGCCACTTTGCACCTGGATTCCGTGTGCAGGTGAACGAGTTACAGCAGATGCTGGCAAAGCCACGGGTGCTGCTGGGAATCTGCTCCTGCAATTAAAACACCTACTTGAAAAGATCATTGCGACAAAGGCAACCACGCATTGGGCTGTTCTAGCAGGACTGCAGCCAGCAGCTCAAGGAAGGTGACTCTTCCCCTGTTTGACACTTGTGAGACCATATCTGGAGTGCTGTGTCCACTTTTGGATCCCCCCCAGTACAAAAGACACTGACATACTGGGCTGGAGTACATGTGGTGTTGAAGAGAGGCTGCGAGAACTGGTCTGCTCAGCCTCAGGAAGAGAAAGCCAGGAGTCTTTATTGCTGTCCACAACTACATAATGAGTATGGAGGAAAAGAAGCCTTGTTCTACTCAGAGATGCACAGTGAAAAGCAACAGGTGTTAGCTGGGAAACGGGAAATTCCCAGCTCAGTAGGAGGAGAAAAAAAAATTGGCAAAAAGGTGGCCAAACACTGGGGCAAGGGTCCAAAAAGCATGTAGGACTTCCACCCCTGGAGATACTCAGAACTCAGCCCTGCAAAGTCTACTGTTGCCAGATCTACCTTGAACAGGGCCTCCTAGAGATCCCTTTCCACTAATGCAATTTGCTGTTTGTAGGAACAAAACCTAAACAGAATTCAGGAAAAGTACTTTGCATTAGACTGCAGTCCAGCCCCGGGGGGGGGAGGGGTCCTCTCTGGCCACCACACAAAATCCATAGCAAACAATAGGCAGCAACTGCCAGGGCAGTAACAGAACAGCTCTTGGCAAGGGAAACTGCCTATCTTGACAAGGCAGGTCTGTCTGAGGCTGCTCAGTTAGGTCAGTTTGTGCCAGGCACCGGTTTGACGATCTTGATGAAGCTGCTGCTGACCTGCTATTTCTGCTTGGCTCCTGCAAGACATTAACCAGGCTGGTGTTGCGGAGAACACACGCCAGATCTACAGTGCTGATGACAATAAGGCATGGTAACTCTCCAGCCTGCTGCAGATGGAATAAAATCCCTTTCTGGCACTGGCGGGCCGTGCTTGGTCAGAGGCAGTGCAAGCCTCCTCAGTGATACCACCGCTGGGGAATCCCCTGCCTAAGAAACCTGCCACCATCGGCCACATACGCACCACCTAGAGACAGCCCAGACCAAGAACTTTTGCTCTGCTGCTGCAGTTTCCCACGCTGCACAGCTGGCTACTCAACCCCCAGCTGACTGACAGAGGAATAAAGCAATGGCCACCAGCTTCTGAGGAACCTGAGCAGCTCCCTTTTCTGCTGCTCAGCAAGAATCTCAATGTCGTTTGTCTGTTGCATCATGCAAGAGGTTCTGTACAGATCTTCGGGGACACCATCATCTTCCTCTTCAACTTTGCCTCTGCTGGTGATCTTCCTATGACTCTTCCTGCCCTTCTTTCAAACTCAGACATTGCACGGAACACGTTACAGCTCACAACGCCCACCTCTCACGACAAGCTCACCTAAAGCAATCAAGGCAGCCTGCACTAACGAGCTGTGTTAGATACAGAAGCCGTTGCTCGCGGTCTCTGAAGGCTTGATACCCATACCAGCCCTAACGGGATGACCAAGCAAGGATTGCCACCGTTTTGTTTCCACAGCCAGCTGCCCAAGGGAGCGCATGAGTACAGCATTGCTGTAGCAGTGCTAAGGCACAAGTTGTATCCAGGCCTTGCAGTGACACTTTCCAACAAAGTGCTTCTGGCAGCACTGTCCGGCTTACAAAGCAGAAGGCCAAGCTTGCCAGGGAGCCTCCCCAAATAATCCTACAGTGCAGCAGTGTCCGTAGTCAACTGACAGGTCTAGAAGAAGGAATTGCAACTACCATCTGGGATACTGGCAGACATCATCGCGTTTCATGCTTTTCCACTCCTTGCCATGACACTCCCAACTCTTGTGGCATGCTGCAACGTGGGCAGAACCATTCCTGGTACTGCCACCAAAAGCAACACATTTACTCATACCTTGAGGTTGTCTATAACTATATAGAAAAGACTGATTCCCCAGTAATTTCTATTTGAGCTGCAAAAGCCTTTAAATTGCAGGCATTACCCTTCACTCAATACCTACAGCAAAGCTAATCCAAATGATGCACACACATACAATGCAGAACAGGAGTGTCCTGATGGGATGATACTCTTCTGGGCATCCACTGTTCACCCAGGTAAAACAGAGAAAGAGCAAGATGCCTGAAGAGTTTAAATATTTCAAGGCCCAGAGGGCTGTTGAGTAGGAAAGAGTGTTGCTATTTTAGATGCATACACTTAATCACACAACAATTAGTTCTCATGGTTGTTACCAGGTATCAGCTGTTCCAGAGGAATTTACTTCTCAGCCTGAAGCAAATGTGAAGCAATTCAGCTTAATTTGATCTGCTTCCATTACGAGCTAATGCAAGCCAAGCTACCTTTCGTTTGTCACAGACCATAAACATGGACACGAACATTACTGTGCTAAATCTGTGACAGTTTACAGTGACAGCCTGTCAGTCTTTGGAAACCTGATCACATACTTGATCTTTAGGTCTTTTCTCTTTTCACTTGAAGTGCTTGAACCGATCTTTCCTGAAAATACTCACTAGAACTCAGGAGGGGATGCCAGTTCAGCATAGATCTAGATGGGAGCTTAAGCATCTCAAAGATTCAAACTGTTTGAGGCAGAGTATCATCTGGCAAGTAAACAAGTTCATTTGCTGTTATTTTCCTTTATAATGGTCATAGCTCAAATACTCTCATGGTGCCTACATGAGCCAGAAACCTAGGAGAAAAATACAACATTCAAATGCATTAAACAATTCCAGGACCCTCAGCTTAGTCACGGAACATGAAGTAATTAGATTTTTTTGTTGTTACTCTACAACTGATTCAGGAAACTGCCACTGTTAGGATATGAGAGTACTCTGAAAGAAGCAAGTGAGCCTGTGTAATTTTAGAATACAATCGAACGGGATTACTCCCATGCTTGGATTTATCTGGAAGGCCAAGCAGGAGGGAGATCAGATGCTCACCAGTCTTATTTTACTGGCATAGTTAATTTCTTAATCTTAAGGGCCACCCAGTGTAGTTTATTCATGTGCATTTTTAAATATCAAATGGAAGTGGCATTTGTACGT
This sequence comes from Actenoides lindsayi, assembly GCA_025331215.1. NCBI lineage: Eukaryota > Metazoa > Chordata > Aves > Coraciiformes > Alcedinidae > Actenoides > Actenoides lindsayi. Next base: position 2,493 of record WTSP01009661.1, on the reverse strand, counting down.
TAATCCAAATTACTAGCCTGAAAGCCAGAAGAGTTCTGAGACATAATGGAACTACATAAGAAGATGGGCACTTAGTTTACCCCATTCAGAGCTTAGGCCATCTAGCCCTTAGCACAAGAACAACACCTGTTCCTGAGCTGCAAAGTAAAGAGATAATAGAAAGCTTTGTATTTTTAACAACATATCTATGCTCTGCAATGGATGTGAAAGCTCCAGAAGACCCTAAGAACTCCCCAAAAATAATGATCTGGTCTCCAGTGGAACTGAAAGCAATATAATTTGGTTAACCAGTGTGGGTATTTCTAAATGTGCATTGCTTTGCATATTGTTGCAATTTCCTTAGGCAAATCCATTAAGATTCCTGCCCTTTTTGAATTGAAAATGATCCGAATTAGTCAAGCACTTTCTCCTATGCGCTGCCGAGGGTGCTCAACTGAAGCAAAAAAAAAACCCCAAACCTAACGGAGAGGGAGGAGTCTGCTTCTGTTCTCTTCTCCTTGAGGTGCTTAGAGACATCAAGAAGTAGGCTAGACTGGGGGAGGGTAATGCACTTGATTTCCATGAAATCCCTAGCAAATGCTCTGGAACAAAGCTGATGAAATCTTACGCTGAAGCAATTCAAACTCCTCAGAATGGATGGAGGAGAGGCAGAGTAATGCACCAGGCCTGGGAAAAGGGAAGAAAGCACAAGGTAACTCCTTTTAATCAGTTCTTTTGCTTCAATTCCATCCGGGCTGCTAAGTCCCTACAGCTGAATGCACCAGTTAAAAATTTAATCAGATACCTACTCCCAGTCAGCTCACCATTAATTTATACTATACTGAGCCAAAGCTGCTATGGGAAACTAAGCTCCTGCCCATTAAAGAATCAGAGAATGGTAGGGGTTGGAAGGGACCTCTGGACACCACCTAGTCCAACCCTCCTGCTAAAGCAGGTTCACCTAGAGCAGGTTGCACAGTAACAAATCCAGGAGGGTTCTGAAAGTCTCCAGGGAAGGAGACCCCACCACCTCTCTGGGCAGCCTGTTCCAGTGCTCCATCACCCTCACAGGAAAGTTTTTCATCCTGTTCAGATGGAGCTTCCTATGTTCCAGTTTGCGCCCATTGCCCTTGGTCTGGCCCCACCCTCTTGACACCCGCCCTTTAGATACTTATAAAAATAAGATGCCCTCTTAGTCGTCTCTCCTTCAGGCTAAACAGATGCATTCTGAGTTACATGAGCAATAACCTCACTTACAGGACAGGAAAACTTTGAGAGCTGGAAGACATTTTTCTTCAAGCCCATGATGCAAGGAGATTTTAATCTTCCTTAAGGATTTCTCTGCCTAAGGACATTTACTTCAAAATCAGCACTGCAAGCTGAGCTATTTTGTTTTCCTCTTTACCCTCCACAGAGCCAGGTGGATTATGGTTTTCTGTCTCGAAAACAGAAACCTCATTGCATTCAGGTAAACATTTATTATTAGATCAGGTAGTCTGACAGACAAATGTAGTCTCACAGACTGAGACTAGAGAAGAAAGAGGGAACAGTGCCTGTAGGGAAGGTGCATATGGAGAAACAGCACACGAAAACTAAACGTGTCACAAAAGGCAATTGAACTACGATACCTGGTCATGTATACTTTAAAATAGAAATGTTCACTGCAAAATGAGAGCAAACTCACAGAACAGTAAGAACAACAGAAGTAGTCTGGGTAGAGAAAGAATAAACTTTCCAAGAAAAGCAAAGATGTGCCCACAGGGCATGACTAAGTAGCCCCAGAGCCCCCTACAAACAGTGGTGTACAGCTCTGCCTTCCAGGTTCATCATACAATGGCAAGTTAGGGTAAGGTTTAGCAATGGGAGCTGATCCTTGAATGCTGTACTGACATAATCCATAATACCTCTGGATCCTACCAGCACCACTGAAGACACTGTGGCAACAGTCTTGCAGTGGTCAGGCCCCCCACTTTGGCAGGGGGATCCGAGCTGCCGTTTCCAAGCCTGCTAGGAATTGATTTTAGCACAATCAATCATCGTATTTGTTTCTTCTCTCTAAAACACATGTATTTCAATATAGGTGATGTTGCAGGATTATCACTCAGAGCAAGAGCATTGTTGCAATCAAACTTGGCATCTGTGGAAAGAATTCCATAAGCAGAGATGACAAATGTTTAGCACTAAATCGTCTAAGAAATCCTTTCCTCTTCAATGCCCACGACTTTCTCAGATGACCCACATTTTATGAACATCACTGACAAAAAACAAACAAACAAAAAAAAGGAAAACCAGTTATCTACCATCTGAAAATTGACGTACAGAGTAGCAGCACAAGTTTTTATTGTCCTTCAAGGCTAAAGAAAAAAGGCGCGTACGTAAGGCAAGAGGCACATTCTCTCCATCACTTCGCTCTTGGGAAGGTTTCTAAACTAATCTGGAGGCATGACAGATCCGTGTGGAAATGCAGAGAAGATCTGCTACTTGAAGGGAAAAAAAAAAAAAAAAAAAAAAAAA